>JAGFNQ010002320.1:108446-148157 GCA_024364735.1 Boesenbergia rotunda
GCATCCCAGGGCTCGCAGGTGCCCGAGAACTTTTCCGGCTTCAGTCTCTGCCACTGAATCAAATAGGCCTCCTGTCGGGCTCCCCGGGCCGGAGTGTCCGGGGGTGCCTGTGCAGTTGGAGGCTCAGTAGGCATTACATTCTGACTTCCCTGCGGGGTTGTAGCGTTCCCCTGCTGGGTCATCAGAGTGTTTATTATCTGCTGTTGTTCAGTGACCTGACGCTGCAGATCTGTGATCACGTGAATCATATCAGGTGGGGGTACTGTCTCGTTACCCCGATTGCTACGTCTTCTAGCCATGTCTATCATACAGGTGATAATTAAACTAACATAAGAATTATCACTACTTTCCTTTGTTATGCAAGCATAAATCATCTCTATATTATGCAAGCATAAATCATCTATATCTCATGCAAGCATATATCATCTCTATATATATCATTACTGTACATGAAATAAAATAAAGCGAGGTTAGGATTTCTTACTTGGAAGCGGCAGAAGGAAGCTTGATGTGTGTGTGGTGGAGGGGAAACTTGCTCTGATACCAACTTGTAACGCCCGCCCTTATATCTACTCTCGGGGCGGGGTTACGTACAACTCAATCATATAGTAATATTTTTTTTTCTATCTTCTAGCATGACATTAAAACAATAAAGCAAGGGCTAAGGACTAAGCATGCTTGTTTAACTATCAAAGTCATTCTACAATATGATAGATTCACCAGTAATGTAACTCATAACATAATCAAATATAAAAGACTTCTAAAGGTAAACATCGTCATGCCAGGTCAATCTTAATCACCAACACTTATTGTCAGGGAACATAAACATAGGCACATTAAGTAGATATAGGATCATTCTTTCCCGAACCACCACCCCACACATCTTCAGCCTCCTGCCTCTTCCTTCCATTTAAGTGTTATCTGCAACATAAGACAACACATAAACTAGTAAGCATAAATGCTTAGTAAGGATCCTGTCCTACTCGCAAAATCCGTACGAAAGAACATAACATGTACACATAATGAGTTCATCAAAGCATGTTAAACATCCAAGTTTCTAACATGCAGTATCAAGTACCTCAAGCATACTCTTCACATATTACAAATATTTTCAAAGAATGTTTTCAAAACATTTCCATAATGGTATTACTTAAAAATATATTCATATCATATCGGGCCCGGTTGTGTACCAACTATCGCGCGGAAACTATTGCGCGTTCCCTAATGAATTGGGGTAGCTAGCCACCAAGTCATTAGAGCAGGACCCTTCCGTCCTACCGGAGCCACGTTAACATACACCCCGGATTTGTTTAACGACCCCCTTCCGAGTCGGGTACACAACTTCAAAAGTAAAATACTTATCATGCTTTTACATATATGCTAAGGAATACTCCATATTCACTCTTATGGGACACACCACTCTTCAAGGGTGCTCATGATCCCGTAGGAACACACCACACAACATAAGGGGTGCTCTTGATCCCATACTTATTTGAGTATCCATTTAAGCATTTTAACATATCACATGCAATTTCATAAATGTACCCCATGGCTATAAGGCATGCTCATACATACATCATATTTCATACATGTTCATATATTCATCATATTTCATACATGTTCATACATGCATCATATGTCATACATGTTCATATATTCATCATATTTCATACATGTTCATACATGCATCATATGTCATACATGTTCATATATACATCACATTTCATACATGTTCATCATGCATCATATTTCAACCACTTACCCTACCATAAACCTGACAAGCTTTGGTCACATAGGTCATACTCATATCGTAGAAAGTGGTAGCATGCTATCAATTAAGATTTCAATCAGACATCTCATTTAAACACCTCATACATAAACATATCAAAGCATGCTAACAAATAAGGTTTCCCTATCAACCATTCCATTTAACACCACATACATATACATATGATCATCCCCAACCATAAACATATATCATAGGGTAGTTTGACCTTTACAAACCCTAGTCCTAGTGGGTTGGCCGAAACACCAAGAGTAGGGAAATATTAGGACTTTTGCATTAATCATTCACACATACATTTATTCAAACACCTTGTATACTTATCTTAAACATGGATATATTGTAGGATAATTCAACCCTCACTAACCCCTTTTTCTAAGCCTTGGCCGAAACCCATCCAAGTTCAAAACCCTAGGTTTTGCTATCACAAAAATGTAGGGACACAACATATAGGTATACTCTAAATTCCAAGGGTCTTCACATGCATCAAGGGGTAACCAAGGTCCCTTCTTGGGTGTTGGCCGAAACCTACACAAGGGTGTAACCCTAGGTTTTGTTCACAACATTTGCATAAACCACACATATACATATATCCTAAGTTCCAAGGGTCTAATTATGTAACAAAAGAGAACAAGGCCTTCCCCTAAGGGGGTGGCCGAATCTTACAAGAACCAAAACCCTAGTTCTTCTTCCCTTTTGTTCAACTATCATGAAGGAAATCAATATACACATATTCCCTAAGTATCAAGGGTCTAATCATGTAACAAAAGAAAACAAGGCCTTCCCCTAAGGGGGGTGGCCGAAACATACAAGAACAAAAACCCTAGGTTTTTGTTTACAACATGTTAAAGGATACCACATTCAAGAACTATTACACTACAGGCGAGGGGATACTTACATCCTTTCGCTTGATTTTCTCCTTCTCTAACTTCTTAAGATGCCCTTGGTTGAAGGAAGGTGAGTGTTCTCCTTCCTAGTACTTCTATAGAACCCTTGGCCCTAGTAGAGAGAGCAAGGTCCTTGGGTGAGATCTCCTTCTTTCCAAACCCCTAAGGTTGAAACCCTAGGTTTTCTTTTTCGAAAATGGAGAAGGGGAAAGCTTGAGTTTCGGTGGAGAAGTGAAGAGGAAGAAGAAGAGGAAGTTATTCCAACTTCCCTTTCCCTTATTTATACTTTTCTCATGAAGAGACATGTCTCTTCACTTTCCTCGCTTTAACAAGCATGTTCCTATTCTCTCCACAAGAAGCATGGCTTGGTGCATTGGTTATGACATAGCTAGTGCAACTAGGAGGTTCAAGGTTCAATCCCTGCTTCCTCCCTTCTATATTTCCTTTTTATCACATTTTGCACTAATCCAAGCCCATTAAGCCAAGCCCATCATGAAATCTCATAATATTAATTATATTCCATGAATTCATATATTTCATAATATTTCATGATAATATTTCATGAATTCCATAATATTTCATATTTATGAATTCATAATATTTCATAATATTTCATGATACTATTTCATGAATTCCATAATATTTCATATTTATGAATTCATAATATTTCATAATATTTCATGATACTATTTCATGAATTCCATAATATTTCATATTTACGAATTCATAATATTTCATAATATTTCATAATACTATTTCATGAATTTCACCATATTTCATATTCATGAATTTTATATTTCCTAATATTTCATATGGGAAATTTCGGGGCGTTACAAGAACATACCAGATAAAGCAATGAGTCCAAAAAGAATATGCAAATGACATGCTCTAAGATCTAGAATTTTTAATTTCTTTAAGATTTTAATTTCTAAAAACTTTAACTTCTAACTTAACCCTTAAACCCTCCCCCTTTGGCATTCATCAAAACAAAGAGATAATAAGTACACAAACATCAGAAATAAACAAAGCATTCATGTAATATGCCAGCCAAAAAAAACTTTAAGTATTTGGGGAAGAAAAAATGCTTAACAAGCATACTAAGTTTCTGAACTGATTCAGAGGGGGAAGTCAAGTTCTTAATTTAACACAATCAATCTGAGAGCATAAAGAAAATGACTAGGTGTAAATTTAGAAATGACTTTTCTAACACCATTTTCAAAAAAACTTCCTTCAAAATATTAATCTTTTTCAAACCAATAAAAAATATCTCAAAGCGAATTAATGAAAAGGAGAAGATTTCTCCAAAATTTTCTTTTCAAAAGATCATTTAGAATATTTTCAGGATTAATTTGAGGAAAAAACTTTCTAGATAATTTTTTTTAACACAATAATTTAAAAGAAAAATTTGAACAATGATTTTAAGTATAGGTGAACCAACATTTTCAATTTTTTTTTAACTAACATATTCGAAAGAGCACAAAAAGAGAAAGATTTTAACTTATGCTCTCCTTGAACCAAGTAAGAATTTTAGCCCTTTTTAGGTGTCTAACCTTAATTACTAGCTAATTATCTAGATGATAGTAGTGTTCACTGGGTTAGTCAAGTCAAGTAATAATGTCTAGCTCAGATTTTAACTCACGACTACTTGACTTGATCACTGTAATATGGGTATTTTACGCCCAGACTTACTGCGATGCACAGATTTAAGCATTCTGAAGTCCAGGCAATGTCCTATGCATCTCACAACCGTTCTATGTTTTGCAAGCACAAACAAGTTATCCTTAATGTGTTTTGTGAGATGCGGCTACCTAAATCTATAGGTTCATGCAGTTTTAGGGGTCAAACTTAGGCTAAGTCCACCAAATTTTTTTTCTTTTTTAAATGCTACTTTGAAATACTAAAATTAAGCCAATTAAACCAAGAATCAAAGTAATTAAGCTAATGGCCAAACAGAATATGCGAGCTGATTGTTCAAAAGAAGTAAGTGTGATCAGGTCAGTTCTAGTCTATAACACACATTCCTATTAACCTTCTTAAGTTACTAAATTCAGATTCAGGGAGTGGTTTAGTAAATATATCAGCTAGGTTAGCCTTAGATTCAACATGGTTAAGTTCAATTTCTCCTTTATTAACATGATCTCTGACAAAATGATGTTTAATTTCTATATGTTTGGTCCTAGAGTGGTGGACTGGGTTTTTGGTTAGATTAATTGAACTTAGATTATCTATAAAGATTTTGACTTTCTTAAAATCTAAGTTAAAGTCTTTTAACGTATGCATCATCCAAAGTAATTGGGCTACACACTCACCCATGGCTATGTACTCAGCTTCAGTGGTGGATAGGGCAACGCAGTGCTGTTTTCTACTGAACCAACTAACTAGTGAGGGCCCTAGAAGTTGGCATCCACCACTGGTACTTTTCCTATCTAATTTACAGCCAGCATAATCTGAGTCAGAAAATCCAATAAGTTCAAATTGGGATGTTCTAGGATACCAAATTCCTAAACTTTCTGTCCCTTTAAGGTACCTAAATATTCTTTTAACTAGGGTTAGATGTGACTCTTTAGCACATGTTTGATACCTAGCACACATACTAACTGCAAAGAGAATGTCAGGTCGACTTGCAGTCAGGTAAAGTAAGCTGCCTATAGCACTTCTATAATATTTAAGGTCAACAGGTTTGCCATTTGGGTCACTATCTATAGTTTGATTGGTAGCCATAGGTGGTTTAATTTCTTTTGCACTATCTATTCCAAATTTTTTAAGTAGTTCTTTAGTATATTTTTGTTGATAGACAAAAGTACCCTCACTGGTCTGTTTTATTTGTAGCCCTAAAAAGAAAGTTAATTGGTCTACTAAACTCATTTCAAATTCATTTTCCATTACCGTTATAAAATCTTGCAAAAATTTTGAGTTAGTTGAGCCAAATATTATATCATCTACATATACTTGGGCTATAAAAATATCAATTTTTAAGGTTTTAACAAATAGTGTTGGGTCAATTTTACCTTGGTTAAAACCTTTAGATACTAAATGGTTAGACAGTCTTTCATACCAGGCCCTAGGGGCTTGCTGAAGTCCATATAGGGCTTTTTTTTAGTTTAAAGACATAGTCAGGGTGTTCTAAACTTTCAAAACCAGGGGGTTGCCCTACATAAACCTCTTCCTTAATTAGGCCATTTAGGAAGACTGACTTAACATCCATTTGATACAATTTGAATCCTTTATGGGCTGCATAACTTAAAAGCATCCTAATAGACTCAAGTCGAGCTACAGGGGCATAGGTTTCATCATAATCAAGTCCTTCTACTTGGCTAAACCCTTTAGCTACTAACCTATCCTTATTCCTGACTATTTCACCTTGTTCGTTAAGTTTATTCCTAAAGACCCATTTGGTTTCAATGAACTTTTTGTCTTTAGGTAAGAGTACTAGAACCCAGACTTGACTACGTTAAAATTGGGCTAACTCCTCTTGCATAGCTATGATCCAATCAGGGTCATGTAAAGACTCTTCTACTGATTTTGGTTCAATTTTGGAAATTAAAGCAATTTGGCTAAGGTTTCTAAAGGCTGACCTAGTTTGAACCCTTAGTTCTGGATCACCTATGATTTGATCAATAGGGTGGGCTGAGCTGACTCGAATAGTTCTGGTTTGGTTAGGTGAAGGTTCAGTCAGATCATGGTCTTGGTCCTTAATTGGGCTTTCATCTGGGTCAGTACTGGACCTAACAAAGTCAATTGGTTGGTAGGTGGTTTGATCAGAGTTATTTGGGTCAGATGTTTCATCAAATTTTACATTTGTAGTTTCTTCAATTCTTAGGGTAGTTTTGTTATAAACTCGATAGGCTCTACTGGTAAGGGAATAACCTACAAAGATACCTTCCTCAACCTTACATGTAAACTTTCCTAAGTGTTCTCTAGTATTTAATATATACACTTTACATCTAAATACTTTAAAATACTTAATATTAGGTTGTTTGTTATAATAGATTTCAAAAGACGTTTTTCCTAGATTTTTATTTATAGTTATTCTGTTTTGTACATAACAGGCTGTACTGACAGCCTCGACCCAAAGGTATTTAGGTAAGTTGTATTCATTAAGCATTGTTCTGGTTGCTTCTTGTAGTGTTCTATTTTTTCTTTTTACAATTCCATTTTGTTGAGGTGTTTTAGGGCAGGAGAATTCATGGTGGTAGCCATTTTCTAAACAGAATTGATTAAATTTTTAATGTTTGAATTCCCCACCGTTATCGCTCCTAAGTCTTATAATTTTAACCCCTTTTTCATTTTCTATTAATTTGCAAAATTGAGTAAATATATCAAATGTTTCATCTTTATTTTTTAAGAATTTTACCCAGGTGAATCTTGAATAGTCATCTATAATTACTAAACAGTATAGATTCCCACTAATTGATTTTACCCCATGTGAGTCAAATAGGTTTAGGTGAATTAATTCAAGAATTGATTTAGTTTGAGTTTGATTAGTTGGTTTGTGAGTTGATCTAGTTTGTTTCCCTTGTTGACAAGCATTACATAAGGTTGTCTCAAAGTTAGGTAACTTTGGTAGGCCTCTAACTAAACCATTTAGTTTAGGTAATTTTCTGAAGTGAGTGTGTGAAAGTCTCCTATGCCATAGCCAAGTCTCATCCTTATGTGTTAAAAGACAATTTGCTAGGGGACGGGTTAACCTAATTTCATAGATGTTATTGTGTCTATGTCCTCTAAGTGTGATATTTGGGTTGTCAGTGTGTTTGATCATACATTCATTGGACAAGAACCTAACCTTATACCCAGTGTCACACAATTGGCTGATACTTAGTAAATTGAAGTGAAAGTTTTCAACAAGTAAGACATTTTTAATTATAAAATCAAACTCAAGTTCAATGTTACCTAGGCCAATTACCTTAAGTTTACCGTTGTTTCCAAACGCAACTGTCCCTAGACTTTTGTACTTGAGTTTTGTAAACTTGGTGGGATCTCCAGTCATATGTCTGGAGCACCCACTGTCGATAATCCACTTGTTTTTTTTATAATTAAGTAGGAAATTTGTAGAATTTAGTTTAAGTTTTTAATGAGTTAAAGGAATGATTTAAAAAAACTTAAGAAATTTGAACCCCAAAAAAAACTTAAGAAGTTTAAAAATTTGAATTTAAAAAGCTTAGGAGAATTTGAATTTTGAAAAACCTTAAGAAATTGAAGACCTGAAGTTTTGAAAAAGTTAAGGAATTTAAAAGATTTAAGGGATTTAAAATTTGAATTTTGAACAACTTTAAAAAAAACTTAAGGAATTTGAAAATTTTAATTTTGAACAACTTTGAAAAATATGAATTAAAAAAAAAACTTAAGAGTTTTGAATTTCGTGAAACATTAAGAAATTTAAAAAATTTAAGATTCTGAATTTTAAATTTGAATTGGTTAATTTGAATTTTAAATTTTGAATTTGTTAATTTGAATTTTGAATTTTGAACTTGTTAATTTGAATTTTGAATTTTGAATTCATTATTTTGAATTTTGAATTTTGAATTCATTAATTTGAATTTTGAATTTGTTAATTTGAATTTTGAATTTTGAATTCGTTAATTTGAATTTTGAATTTGTTAATTTGAATTTTGAATTTTGAACTTGTTAATTTGAATTTTGAATTTTGAATTCATTAATTTGAATTTTGAATTTGTTATTTTGAATTTTGAATTTGTTAAATTGAATTTGTTAATTTGAATTTTGAATTTTGATTTTGTTAATTTGAATTTTGAATTTTGAATTTTGAATTCGTTAATTTGAATTTTAAATTTGTTAATTTGAATTTTGAATTTTGAATTTGTTAATTTGAATTTTGAGGTTTGAGTTTAGTTGTCCTTATTCATCTCACTTGATCTAAGTTGTCAATCAAAGGGATTCTATGATTTGTGTGAGATAAGTTTGAGTTTGATTTATAAAAGTTAATCTGACCTTTTGTTAGATTCAGGTTTGACAAGAAGCAGTTTAAAAGTATATTTCCATAATTGGTTTCCAGGCCGTGGCGAGGCACAGAGGTCTTCTTTGGCCGAAGCCTTATTGGATCAACAACGACTTTCTAGGCAAAACTGCTTAAGGAAGTTGTACTTTTAACCTACCTATTGAAACTCCTTGGTCTAATTAGTCTAGGATGTGGCGGGGTAGCTCCGGCTAGTTCCACTGGGCTAAGAAGACCAAATAAAGGACGCCTTCCCTACATGACTCCTTAGATCAGCTTCCCTAACATACTATTAGCTCACCCTACCCTAGTACTGAGTAGGTCAAGTGTCAGACTAACTTTTGAAACTAGTCCTAGGTACCCACACGGGTAAAGGGTGACTTTGAGGTGCCAACTAATTTGGTGCCTCCCCCTAAATTATAGGTAGGGTGTTTAGGGTCAATGTAATGAATGTCCTTCTTGGGGACATAGTATTGGTTCTGCCCTACTTGCTTTGTTAGATAAGCTTTCGGGACCCACGCTTTTCGTCGGTTTTCATGTGGGTGGACAAATGAGATAAAGGATTTTTGGGTCGATCCTGATTTATATCCTATCCCAGATTTATTGTACACGCCCTTTTGAGATCCAAGAATAAGGTCAAGATTCTTGGTCCGGGTTGTAAAAGTTGTTAGTAAGTCCTTAAGGTTTTGAACTTCACCCTTTAGGGTGGAGTTATCATTTTTCAGTTCAATTGTTCTTTCATTTTGAGTTGATTCAGTTAAGGTTTTGGTATTAATTAATTGCTCCTTAAGGTCTTGATTTTCCTTAAGGAGCTGGTCATTCCTAGATTCAGATGCAAACAAATTTTTATTTAAAACAGAGATAATCTTAAAAAACTTTTTATTAATTGAATCTAAGTATACCTTAGTCGAGCCATCCGAAAAGAGTCCGATCTCTTGGCTCGACTCGTATTCGGAATCTTCGTCGCTTTCCGAGTCCGATCCATGTCCGGTTGCTATTAGCGCGAGGTAACTTGAACTTTTTGGTGGTTCATTGTCGGAGTCGTCCGAGCTCTCGTCCCAGGTGGCTTGTAAAGCCTTCTTCTTCTTGTTCTTCTTGGGTTGGTCCTCCTTTTTATAGGGACATTCATGTTTGAAGTGCCCCTTTCTGTTGCAACTGAAGCAGGTCATTTTGCTTTTACCTTCATTGCTGATGGGCTTCATTATCTTTTGGAGGTCCCTTTTTGAAAACTTGTTTTTCTTTTTGGCAAAGACTTTTCTTACCAAGTTTACCATATGCTCCTCGTCGTCTGAGTCTGACTCTGGTTCTTCTTCGGATTCTTCTTGAATATTCTTCTTCGACTTGACCTTTCTTGAAGAATCTGCAAACAAAGCAAACCCTTTCTCGGCCTTGGCGTTAGTTTGTTCATGCAACTCTAATTCACAAAACAGTTCATCTAAATTTATTTTGGAAAGATTCCTAGAGATTTTATAAGCATCTACAATGGATGCCCATAATGAATTTCTAGGAAAGGCATTTAGTGCATACCTTATAATGTCTCTGTTTTCTTGTTTGTGCCTAATCAGGTGGAGTCCATTTAGTATGTCCTTGATCCGAGCGTGAAGTTAACTTGCAGATTCTCCTTCCTGCATTTTCATATTAAACAATTTATTTAAAAGCAAATCCCTTTTTGTTACCTTTGCATCAGTAGTGCCTTCATGCAATTCAATTAGTTTATCCCAAAGTTCTTTTGCTGATTCGGTTGGTCCGATTCTGTTCAGCTCTTCTTTGGTTAGTCCGCACTGGAGGGTGTTCTGCGCTTTGAACTCGATCTGAGCTTTTTTCTTCATTTCCAGGTTCCATCTATCGGGCTTCAGTGGCGCCTTGTTTCCCTCGTCCATTGGTGGTTCGTAGCCAGTTTGCACTGCGAACCATTGATCCATATCTGTTTTGAGATACACTTCCATTCTCCGCTTCCAGTAGGGGAAATCTTCCCCATTGAAGACCGGAGGATGAGCAGTGCTGTAACCTTCACTCTGGGCCATCTGTGACTTACAAAAAAAACAACAAAACTCGTTCCAAGACTAAGTCTTGGATTAGTGGTGTGGTACGAAAAAAAAGAATAAGTGAAGAGCGACTCGAAATGGTGTTGCACCAAATTCGAGTAAAACTGAATGAACAAAAGAAAAAGATCCAAATTTAAGCAACAATACTTAATTTAGATTGTGCAACGAAAAACACAAAATGCGAAAAACTGGATCTCCCCCGGCTCTTACGGTGGTTGCACCGATTCAGAGCGTACCAAGGCTCTGATACCACTTGTAGGACCGATGCACGTGAGAGGGGGGGGTGAATCACGTGACTTTTAAAATCTTCGTTATAGAATCAGAGTTGATAGAAAATTGTACGATGCTTTGAAAAACGTGCACAGCAGAAAAATTAAAACGAAAAGCGAAAGCGAAAAATAATAAAAAATTACACGAGGAGTTTTACTTCGTTCGGAGCCTTCGGCGACTCCTACTCGAAGACCCAGGCTCCTTGAGCCTTTCCTGTGGGCAATCCACTAAAAACCTCTACCGGCAAACTCCCGGTAGAGTGATTCGAATACAAGATTAGGTGGAAGTGTAACAACCCTACACTTCCCCTTTTAATAATTTAAGTGCAGACAGAACAAAAATTATGTTACCCAACACTTAGATTTATCTGAAGCAGCTTGGGTGTTGGGAGTGATCTTCCGGCAGCGGTCGGACAGCGTCGAGTCAAAGCACAAACCGCAGCAGAGGAGCGTGGAAGCAAGAGAGTGCCAAAGCTTGAACCAGAAAAATTTTTTTCTACCTTTTAGAGGGCTTGCTTGCTTCCTTTTATAGTGCCTCGATGCATGATCTTCTCAGCTCAAATTTTATCCATCAGCAAGAAGGAATAATTCAAACAAGATAACGTTTCTATCCTTTGCTTCACTTAAATAATTTAAATAAAATTTAATCTGAAAAGTTAACCAAGAGGTTTTATCCTCTTACGTCACCAAGGTTTTTTTTTTGAAAAAATAATTCAAAATACAATTTTATTAATAATTTAAAAAGAGATTTTATCCTTCTAGCTAGGCTTCACGTGAGAATTTTAAGCATTAATAGGAATAATTAGAAAATATCAATAAGATTTTATCATTAGTAGGAATAATTTTATTCTCTAAAAAAATAAGAAATACGAATAATTTAAATGAAAATTTATCCTCCACCGAGGCTTTAGATGAGGAATAAATTTATAAAATTAACCTACAAAATCTAATTAGTTCACATATCAAATAAATCCTGTAAAATAGAGTTAATGAATTTAGAGTTAATTAGACCCCGTCCAAACCTGGATAAGGATCTAACCAGGACTCAACCGAGGTCACCAAAATGGGCCTAAGTTGGACTGCGCCTACAGTCCTAAAATAGGACCCGTCCTCACTGGTTCGCTCCTCCAGTGACTTACCTTACTTACCTCGTGCAGCTCTACTCAACTTCTTAACCCACCAGGTCTTCCTGCCAGGGCTCAACCACCCTGGTCTTTTTGCCAAGTTTCAACCAACTTGGGCTTCAGCCAATTGTCAGGCCCCACGAACCCAACTGGACTTCCTGCCAGGACTCAACCACCCTGGACTTTAGCCTGGTGTCAGGTCCTAAGTCTTTCAACCCTGCACACTTAGTAAAGAGGTCAAAACCACAAGTAAGCCTAACTTTAATCTATTTGTCATTCATCAAAACCCAGGTTTAACTATTAGTGCAAATTGCACCAACAGACACATGGGTATACATTAGAGAATGTGTACTGAATTGACCTGCCATGAGAAAATTTCATAGATTGTCATATGAGTGTCATAAGCTTTCTCATGTGACTATTAGTATGAATAGTCCTTAGACCTGAAGTCACTACGGTTCCCTACATAAGGAGTTATGTACTTTGGTATCGTCAAACGTCACCTGTAACAGAGTGGACTATAAATGCGATCATTGTATATGTAATGAATTATACGGAGGGATGTGAGTGATGTAGATGGGATCTATCCCTCCCATATGACGGGAGTGATATCTGTGGGCCCCTTGATCGAGTAGGACTACTAAAATGTATGACCATGCTCAAATGAGTCAATATGAGATAGTGAGCTCATTTGTTTGAGTGAGTCTACTCGGGGATCAAGAAACACATAGATTGATCGAGGATGACACGATCTATACCTCATTGGTCAATCTAGATATCAAGGATAGAAGGACAAAGTCATACATTATCATAGTCACGGAGGTTAAGTCGGACTCGACTTTTCTTGTTACTTGGGTAGCAATGATGCATTGCTAGATGTTGCTCATTGCTTATGTGTCTAAAGAGGTTTAGGCGAATTGTCAACATTACGAGAACCTATTGGGTCACACACTAAGGACATGATGCTTCGGGAGTTCGGGAGCTCAGGAGACTCGGGTCGGGAGCTTGGGTCAGGAGCTCGGGTTAGGAGTTCGGGACAGGAGCTCGGGAGACTCGGGTCAGGAGCTCGGGGACTTGGTCGGGATCTTGGGCTAGGAGATCGGGAGACTTGGTCAGGAGCTCGGGCTGGGAGCTCGGCAGACTGGGTCGGGAGCTCGACGACTTGCTCAGCAGACTTGGTCGAGAGCTCGGGAGACTTGGTTGGGAGACCTGGTCGGGAGCCTGAGAGGCCCGGTCAGAATTGTAAGAGAAATTCATTAAAGTGTTTAATGAAGGAAAGAGAAAAGTCTCTCTTCATTGGATGAAAAGAAGGTGAAGAGTCACATGAAAAAATGTGCTCTTAATTTGCTTTAATAAAGGGAAGCCAAAGAGACAAAAGCCTCTTCCTATTCATGGGATGAGTATAAAAAAAGAGGGTCTAGTCATTTTGAATGACAAGTGACTTTTCCCTTCTTCCCTTCCTCTCTTCTTCCTCTTCTCCCTTTTGGCCGAAACCCTTTTTGGGTTCTTGGTGGTCTTGTGAACTACCTCAAGTTGCTAGCACAACTAAGGTAGTTCTTCCCGAAGTTGAGAGATCATGTCTATGTGGATACGCATAGAGGCACGGACGCTTGAACGTGCAAGAGATCCGGCGGCACTTGGACGAGAGAGATAAACGTAAGGGCACGCTCCAAAGGTATACACTTCAGATAGATCTATTAGATAGATAAACTTCGTACGAGTTTTTCTTTCGCATGGATCGCTCGAGGGATCTTGTTTCCGTTGCGTTTTTGTGTTTATGTCGTCGGGAGATCCCAACAGAGAGCTCCCAGGCGCCCTATTTGGGTCAAGCGCCTGGGAAGGGGGAGCTTGTCCCTGTTGTGAGTTCGGCGCAAACATGATGTTTGACCATGCCTTGTGAGGCGCCCCCTTCAACACAGGTGCCCTGTAAAAAGGCTATAAAAGGGGCTTCTGATAGATCGATCGGCGTGCTAGAGGGGGGGGGGTGAATAACACTTTTTCGTTGACGTCTCTACAAGGTTGTTAGCGCAGCGGAAATAATAATATGCAAAAGACAATAAGAACAATGCTAACACGGAAGATTTACTTGGTATCCACCCCGGTCGGGTGACTAATCCAAGAATCCGTCGGTGGATCAATCCCCGGATAACCTTCGGCTAACTCTCATCGCTCCTTGTGGGTGGAGAAACCTCACCACAACACTTTGAGAACACCTGAGCACAAAGACTACTATCTTGCCTTTAACCAAGACAAGATTCGTCAAGAATCTTAGCCACCACGAAGTCCTCTTTAAATAGGACTCGGGCTGAAACCCTCTCCACCAGTCAACTGCCAATTTACCAGTCGACAGGTCTAGCCTTAATTGCTAGCCAACGGCTAGTTTTCGGGGTTACCAGTCGACTGCCATTTTACTAGTCGACTAGTCCAGCCCCGAAATCATTCTGTGAGTTTTATCAGTCGACTGCCTCCCAGGCAGTTGACTGCCCCACTCACACACCTAGGGTTTCCCTTACCGAGTACACTTCTCTCAGCACTCGACCCCTAGGATTCCCCGAGTATAATCACACAACACTCGTACCCTCACGACTCGACTGACCCCTCATCTGCAGCCTCGACTATTGCCTTCGCACCCTCTTCATCTTCGGCTCCCGTCCTTCGGATGCGCGCAAGCCTCTAGTTTGCCTCCATGCCATCCTTCACGCATGCCTCGAAGTCCGTGCCCATCAGCTCATCGTCCCTGCTCTCCAAGGCCCCTCGGATGCGCACGCAAGCCTCCAGCTTGCCTCCATGCCACCATTCACCGTACTGAGGCCGTCCAGTCAAGTCCATATGTGTAACCTGTACAACCTACACACTCAACATACACATATAAGATCACAAGGGTAAACCTAACTTAAATCCTTTGCTCAAACATCAAAACACGTGGTCACTCCGGACCACAGATTGCCTCAACAATCTCCCCCTTTTTGATGTTTGACAATAAGTTTAAATTAGGGAAAGTAAAATAGTAGTCAATAGCAAAAACAATGCTAAATGAATGCATATGCAATGCAAAACTGGATCCTATACCAAGACATCCTACACCTAACCCTTCAAGTTAGGAATTTTTCACAACGGAATCCTATCCCGAGGCATCCCACACCTAACCCTCCAAGTTAGGACTTTTCCACACCTAACCCTCCAAGTTAGGACTTTCTCACACCTAGCCCTCCAAGCTAGGACTTTTACTCACCTAACTCTCCAAGTTAGGAATTTTCACCAACACGGGCTTTTTAAAACTTTTCCAAAGCTCCCCCTATATTGGACTTACAAAGGCTTTTTAAGAACCTCTCCAAGGTTCCCCTTACGCCAAGAATGGAGCAACCATGCTCCCCCTTAATCATAACTCCCCCTAAACCTAGGGTTTCTAGCAAAGGAGTGTTTGGTTTCCCAACTTAAACCCAACACTTCTCCCCCTTTGCCTAACATCAAAAAGAACCCAACAATATCTCAATTATTGGTTCTTTTAATCCCTAATGACCATAAACAATATGTACTAGCCCCCATACACTTGTTTTTCATCATTTTGACACATACCCAGCTGCTGATATAAAAATCAGCCCTGACCAGTCGACTGCCCCCAGGGCAGTCGACTGATACTCTGAAAATAAGAATTTTAGCCTTTCTGACGAAATTCAGAAATGCGCTAGAAATTCCACAAATCTCCAAAAATTTCCAAATTTTGTGGAGACATTTATGGTACCCATATCTACTTGGGAAAAATACATTCCAAAATGTATCTATCACCATTCCCATGTTTGACACAAAACCCAAAACTAGCTAAAAACTTCAATCAAACCTTGACCTAAAGTCCTAGTTTTGGTCTCCACTTGATATCTCTGCCCATGCCATCCCACAATGCATCCCTAGCATTGATTTACATGGCAATTACACATCAAAAAACCAATTTTCATGCAATATGACCCCAATGTCATATTTCCATGCATGAAACTCTAAAATACCGTGCCAAAACTCAAGAATTGAGACTCAAGTCCATCTCCAATTCTTTTGGCACATCCTATGGTCCATCTAGACCTCTAGGAGGAACTCTCCTAAGATCCATTCATCATATATCCCAAAGTCTTCTAGAGCTCCCCCTTGAGCTCTTAGCCTTAGCCACCTCCCTAGGTGACTCAACAAACGCTAGACCACACCGGTGTTCCACCGGTGACTCTTGGCCTACAAACTTGACACTGTTAACCTTAGACACCTCGTCTTTGGTTAAGTCTTTTTTCCCTTTAAATGGTATCCCCTTGCCATTTTTGGACTCCCCCTTCTTGCCATAATCATATGCTACCCTAGCATATTTCTTTCCCTTGACATGGGAGACCTTAGATCGGTATCCCAACCCCGATCTATCATTGGTGCGGTTTAAGCCACCCAACACCATATCTAAACCCTTAGATCCAATAGTGAATCTCTCTAGGGTTTTCTCTAACCTATCAAACTTTTCCCTTAATGCTTGATTTTCCCTTTCTATGTTCCTAAACCTAGAATCCACATGTCCACTTTGGACATTCCTAGACCTACCCTCCTTTCTAGGCACATTCCTTCCCTTCTTGAGATTAATGCCATGATCCTTAGGTACAAAGGTCCTAGATTTACCATGATGCATACTTTCCTTAGGGTGTTGCTCTACCTTGTTACTCCTATTCCTATCATTGTACTTAAAACCAAAATTGTGCACAAGTAGGCAATTTTCATTAATCCTAGCATGCATGGATGAATGATTAACATGCTTTTTAATATGCAAGGAGGAACTTGAAAATGAATTACATTTTGGCTTAAGGTTAGGAGTTACCTTCCTTACCATTGGAGTTCCTCCTTGATGTGGACTTCTTCTCTTCTTCCTTTCTTCTTTCTCCCATCTCCTCAAGTGCTTCATTTTCTTGAACTCTTTACTCCTTGGGCACTTAGTGTGGTAGTGCCCTAGCTCACCACACGTAAAAATCAAATCTTCTTTTTCTTTTCTTGTGCTTCTCCATTTCTACAATTCATGTTAGATTTAAATTGAATGAACCCACGGTTAGAGAGCACCTCGTTCTTACCATTTGGGCACTTGTCTTTGTAGTGCCCCTTTTCGTTGCAACCAAAGCACATGATGTGGTCCTTGGACTTGGCTTTGGTGGAGGTTGAGGCTCTTTCTTGTTCTTGTATAGATGAGGGTCTCTCCTCCCCCTCAACCCTTGAAGTTGATGCTTCCTTTTCTTCTCTTGAGGTGGATGCCCTCTCACTCTCTTCTTCTCCTTTACTCGAGGATGTGGACATTTCTGTAACGCCCGCTTTTTTTTTTTCTTTTCATAAAACGGCGTTATGTTAACATACTTAGGGCATGTAGACCTCCTAATGCAGCGGAAACCTTTAAACTTACACCTACATGCACTTACTACCATTCCTAGCATTATAACGTGGGACTTGGCATATTAACTTTATACTTAGCATCATATCATGTCATACTTAGCATCATGTCATACTTAGCATCATATCATGTCATACTTTAGCATCATGTCATAGAGTCACGTTCAAGCACTTAATAGTAAAGGTAGAGTTCTATCATAAGACGAGCAACCATATTGCTCCTTAGCCAAGTCACTATCACACACATTCTTTGATGCCCTCCTGCTGCTTCCTTACTGTCCCCTTGCGTGATCTGCGGTATAAGAAAATAAGACTATAAGCACACAGGCTTAGTAAGACTCTTTCCTACTCACTAAAACTATTCATCAATTATCATGAGCATATGAAACATTAGCATAATTAGTGCTTTACTTAGAACATAAGCCTTATCATCACATAGCATACATTCATCATGTCATGGCCATAGCTTCATCACATTCATAGCATGGCATACCAATACCCATAAGCATTCATAGCATGACATAATACTTGACATAGACATAAACATAATCAACATAACCTCAATAAAATCATGGCATTCCAACTTAGCATAAACATAATTAAATCATGGCAATCTAAACTAGCATGAACATAAATAAAATCATGGCATTCTAACTTAGCATAAACATAAATAAATCATGGCTTCCTAAACTAACATGAACATAAATAAAATCCTGGCATTCTAAACCAGCATAAACATAAATAAATCATGGCATCCTAAACTAGCATGAACGTAAATAAAATCATGGCATTCTAACTTAGCATAAACATAAATAAATCATGGCTTCCTAAACTAACATGAACATAAATAAAATCATGGCATTCTAAATCAGCATAAACATAAATAAATCATGGCATCCTAAACTAGCATGAACGTAAATAAAATCATGACATTCTAAATTAGCATAGACATAAATAAATCATGGCATCCTAAACTAGCATGAACATAAATAAAATCATGGCATCCTAAATTAGCATAAACATAATTAAATCATGACATCATATATTAGCATGAACACAATTAAATCATGGCATCATATATTTGCATGAACACAATTAAATCATGGCATCATATATTTGCATGAACACAATTAAATCATGGCATAAACATAAATAAATCATGGCATAAACCTACCTTCATAAACTTGCTTTGCATAATATTCTTATCATAAATATAATCCATAACATGGATGGATGCATGTGGCAATTGCATATATATATATAAGGATGCTTAATCTTTAAAAAAACATGTTTTAACATAATCATAACATGCATTGGGCCCTGGCTTGTACCACTTTCATTCATCATATGCGCGCATCCCTAAGTAAATACGAGGTAGCTAATCTCGACCTACTAGGGTAAGGACAGCTTCATCGGTAGTCCCGAACCGTAAGGACAGCATCATCGGTAGTCCCGAACCGTGGACAGCTTCATCGGTAGTCCAGAACCGTGGACCTTACTTAGGTCCGGTACAAGCCCATAAAATAAAATAAAATGCTTTCATATGCTTTCTCATTCATCATCATTCATAGCATATTCATTCATTCATCATACTTAACATCATCTTTATGCCTTAAAGGCATCATCATTCATAGCATATTAATTCATTCATCATACTTAAACTTCATTCATCATTTTCATTCTTAGACATGGCATAGGTACACATCATTCATATAGCATGGCATACATACAAATTATTCATGGCATACATACATATCATTCATAAGACATGGCATACATACATATCATTCATAAATCATGGCACATGTCTAAACATTTTATGACCTAACATATATTTCATGTCGTATAAACTAAGGGTTTAGTTAACATAGAATTCTTCTACCTTACTTAACATTCATCTTACTAACCTACACCCAAGCATCTTGGTAGGTTTAACCCAACCCTAGCCCTAGGTTAGGTCCTTGGCCGAAAGTCCCCAAGGAACCCTAGGTCCATAAAACTTCACTTAACTTCCCAAACAACATCTCCTACATTCATACTAGGCCATAGGACCCCTTTGAGTCCATACATAAGGCCTACCCTAATTCTTTAGCCCTAATCTTACTCTTGGCCGAAACTTCAAGGCCATGGGGCCATGGAGAAATTCCATTAAAACCCCAAATAAATTGCTTAAACACCAACCATACCTTACCATAGGGCCATTGGGACCCTTACTTGAAATAAGTCCTAACATTCTACCCCATTAGGGTACTTGGCGAAACCTATAGGGCCTCAAAGCCATGTGAAACATTCACATAATCACCCTCCATCTCTCTTATATCATGTTAATACATCAAACACATGCTTGGGGTTTTAGACCCAACTCCACCCATGGGGTCTTGTTGTTGGCCGAAACCCTAGGGTATCCTAGGGTACCCCAAAAATTCCCAAAAATTATATTTAATCCCTAAACATCATAAGAGAACATTAAAAAACATTATCAAGATTTTTAGCATAATTTTTGAACCCAAAACATGGTGGCCGAAACCCATATGGTCTCTAGGGTGTTGATTTTGTTTCCTTCATGTTGGCCGAAACCCTAGGGTGTCCTAGGGTACTCCAAAAATTCCCAAAAATTATACTTAACCTCTAAACATCATAAGGGAATATTAAATAACATTATAAGGATTTTTGGCATAATTATAGACCTTAAAATCATGGTGGCCGAAACCTTCAAGCCTAAGGTTCTTGGTTTGTCCCTTTCATGTTGGCCGAAACCCTAAGGTGTCCTAGGGTACTCCAAAAATTCCCAAAAATTATACTTAACCCCTAAACATCATGGGAGAACATTAAAAAACATTATAAGAATTTTTGGCATAATTATAGACCCTAAAAACCTTGTGGCCGAAACCCATGACCCTAAGGTTCTTGATTTTTCTTTCCTTTCAACATTAAATCCAAAACCGACCAATATATCATGCTAAAAATCATGGAAATCATAAGGAACTATTACACCACAGGTGAGGGAGTCTTACCTTGGGTTTCTTTATTTTTCGAACCTTGAAAGGGAAGAAGATTGCAAAATCTTTGGATCCTTGCCTCCTTGTCCTTGTATCCTTGGGAAAAACCCTTAGATCTTGGAGATAAGACCTCTTGTGGAGCTTTTCCAAGGGGAAACCCTTCCTTGGGTATTCGGCTAGGATGAGGGGAGGAAGAGTTTCGAAAATGCAAGGAAATGGGAAGAAGAGGTAACTCCCAAACCCCCTATTTATCATCCATTAAGGAGGCAAATGAAGAGTCTCTCCATGACCCTTCATCTTCTTCTATGCCTTAACCCATATCCACTTCATTCCCTCCTAACAATACCTTGCTAGGTGAGTTGGTTAGTGCACACATGGTTGTCCGAGAGGTCCAAGGTTCAATCCTTGGCTCATGCACCTTTATTTTTATTTTATTTTTATTTCATTTATTTTATTATTTTTATTTTTCCTAAATTCTGAAAATCCCCCTAAAATCACCCATAATTATGCTAATATTCATAAATAAAATTCTTTTATATTTATATTAATTTTACCTAATTAATACCCATTTTTGGAGCCCATTTAAAGCTCATTAGTACCTAATTTCTCCATTAAACTAGGAAAATTAGGCTAAGACTTACCCGTAATCATGCTAATATGCCTAATTAAATCCTATTTATATTTATACTAATTATTACCTAAATCCACCTATAATTAGGGTACCAAAAAGCTCACATAAGGCCCATTAATACTTAGTTTTCTCAATTTAAATGAGAAAATCATGGATTCCTAGGCCAAATTTTGTGTTAATATTTCTAGACCCCTCGGAAAATTATCTAAACATGCTTAATATTTTAATAAAATATTAAGAGAATTTTCCGGGTCGTTACAATTTCTTCCTCTTCGGATGTTGACACTTCCATTTGTTTTCCTTTTTCTTGGTCCATTGAATCCATTTTCTTTGGCACTTCTTCTGCTCATGTAGGGTTTTCATGGAGAGCTACTAGCTTGCTCCACAATTCCTTAGCATTCCCATACTCACCAATCCTATCCAAAATTTTGTTAGGTATTAAATTGATTAACATTTTGATTACCTTGTTATTGATTTCGGATTGATGAATTTGCTCCTCGGTCCACTTCTTCTTCTTCAGAGTCCTTCCCTTTTTGTCCTTGGGAGAATCGAAGCCTATTTCAATACACATCCAATCTTCGATATTAGTCATTAGAAAATATGACATTTTACCTTTCCAATACGCGAAATCATCGCGGTCGTACGAAGGTGGAATCCGGATATCCCATCCTAGCGGACCCTCTCCTTCCATTTTCCTCTAGCGTGTGCTTTCTCGGCGGTTAGTCCGATCAAGAACGGTCTGTTGGGGCAATGGGCCCTGAGATGATCTGGAGGATCATGATATTTTGATGTGTGGGCAATATGGTTAAGTTAGGATGTGTGTTGTTCTCATATGTGTACATGAGTGTGCAGGTGTATAGGTACACATGGACTTGGTTGATGTCTTCAGGTGAAGGATGGCATGGAGGCAAGCTGGAGGCTTGCGTGTGCATCCGAGGGACCGTTGGATAGTAGGGATGATGAGCCGAGGGACACGGACGTCGAGGCATACGTGAAGGGTGGCATGGAGGCAAGCTGGAGGCTTGCGTGCGCATCCGAGGGACGAGGGCCGAAGATGAAGAGTGCGTGAAGGCAACAGTCAAGGCTGCTGGTGAAGAGTCAACTGAGTTGTGAGGGTCTGAGTATGTGTGTTTGTACTCAGGGGCTAAGCCGGGAGGGTTTGAGTGCGGAGCGACTTATACTCAGGAGTGAAACCCTAGGCTTATGTGTGTACCATTCAACTGGCCCATGGGCAGTCAACTGGTATAGGCTAAAACAGGCTGGCAGATTCGAACATTGTGCTGTAACGGTCGGATCTGAGTGGGACCAATCGACTGCCCCAGGGGCAGTCGACTGGTAGCCACTGTTTCAGATTCGAGCCCTATTTAAAGGGACTCGTTTCTTACTAACTCGTGTTGGGACCGGGTGCATGTTAACAAGGATACGGGTTCGTAAATTTTAAAATATTTACGTGCAGCAGAAGAATTAGCATTAGATAATTTCTCAAATTATTTTTAACCACGTACCTAGCATGCGGCCTTATGATGTGTGGACATGATCATAAATTAAAATTTTGCAGAAAAGTAAACTAATTACTTTGTACCTCGCGTAACTCGAAGAAAGGGACGAGATCCAACCGTAGCGTCCCTTGGAAGCCCCGCCTCTATTCGCGTCCACACCGAGTTCTCTTCGGGATGACTTCGCAAAGCCACAAGTTTTGTGCCGACGAGAACTACTAGATTCTCCAAAAGCACAACTAGAATATCAAGAGAGAAAGATGGAAACTAACCACCAAGTAACGGAATCAAGATTCCGAGGAAAGGAAGGAAGGAGACGCGTCCCGCTTCGTCTTGGTGGTGACTCACGGCTAGGGAAGATGGCGCCGGCCCTAGAGAGAGAGAGGGGTTGCGCCGGCCCTAGAGAGAGAGAGGGGGATGCACCGGCCCTAGAGAGAGAGAGAGAATAAGGGAGAGAGAGAGAGCTTCTTAATCTCTTGATTAATTTATAAATTCAAGGCTTGCCTTGGTTCCTTTATATAGTAGCCTCTCCATTGCCAAGTCTCCTCTTAACGGAATTTTCATAAGAAATTTATCCTATAAATTTTCTTATGAATTATTCCGTTATGCCAAGTTTTATTATAACTAAATTTATAATAAAACAAACTCATCTCTCCTTTTATTATGGAATAAAATTTATAAGAAATTTATTATATAAATTTTTCTTATCATGGAAAAATTAATTCATAATTGATTTTATAAATTAAAATTAAACCAATTCATGGTTCATTTTATTTTCCAAGAAAAGAATAAATTTCTACAATTTTCTTTATATAAATTAATTTATTTATCCATAATTTTATAAAACAAATCGCGCTTGATTTATTTCATAATTTAAACCAATTAAATTGGTTTTCTCTCTTTTATTGTGGCTGACCAAACCAAAGAGGGTGGGCACCCTCTTTGGCCGGCCACACCAAGCCCTTCCCTCGCGAATTAAACGCATTTACTTCGCCCAATAAGCCTTCAAAAGACTTAGCCATTTTAAGCTTCCGATGCGCCTCTGACAAATTCAGATTCGACTTATTTCTCTTGATTGGAAAATCCGATTTTCAACTCGTTTTAAATCCCTCGGATTACTCGTAGTGCGTGTGACTAAATAGGCTTTCGATTTATGTTGGCCGTCTATAATCAACCAATTATAGAACGATCATGAGTGACACCTAGTAGTACATCATGACCCCCAATTAATCGAAAGATCAACGGTTGACCTCAGAAATGATTCTGAAACCCTTCAGTAGCTCTAATGAATCGTGCCTCATTCCCTTCACCATCTTATACCCACTTGGTTCAGGACATGGTCTGTGTGTGTCAGTCCCCACTAGGCTGACTACGTCACACCTAGCCCAAGTAACTTTCTCTCGTCCTTTGGATTTCTAATTACTCTCATGTATTTAAGAGACTCATACTCTAAACATGTCATGCTCTGGCCAGAGGCTTTGAGTAACAATCCGACGATAGGCCTGGGTATACATCTCCTCGCAAGGAGTGGTGAATCCTTTGTAGGCTGTTCAAACATCTTCGGGCACTTCGGCTTATACCCAACCATCCTGGGTCCACACCTCCTTGGAGATGCTTGCTTAAGATGTTAAAGTATAAGTCTCCATGACCAAGATGACTTGAACACCGCAAGTTAAAGGAACATCGCACTTAAGCTGCAGTAATAACTTTCATTGACATATCTATATGTAGATTACCATATGAAGTTTTACAGTCAGTCACTCCAATGAACTAGTTCCCTTAACTAGCATCCATGTTTATCTCCGGACAACCCAATGTCACCAACTAGTGAAAATCAGCTGATTAGAGAATAACCCATGCTAGTCTCAACAGAATTGACAGCGTCCGTATTTATCAATTCATCGACTAGGGATATTTTCAATACTTCACAATTGCACATGTAGAGATAATCACTAGTTGTGATTCCATCACAAATTCTCTCATGCTGTGAATTGTATTGCGGACATTCAGTAAATGAGTTTAAGATCCCAATCAAATACACAAACATATATACTCAAATAGTGAATTTTCATTTATTGAATAAATGTTTACAATCATAAGGCGATTGCCTTAGGACACTTCTCTCATATCACTAACAAACTCCCACTTGGCCTAATGCCAATCGCTACGGTATCCAATACCACAGGCTCTAACATGACCTTCAAACTTGCTCTGAGGCAAGGCCTTAGTTAAAGGATCCGCTAAATTCCTTTCAGTGGGAATTTTCTCAATTTGTATATCATTCCTACTTATAATCTCTCTGATCAGATGATAGTGGCGAAGCACGTGTTTGGATCGCTGATGAGACCTTGGTTCCTTTGCTTGTGCAATAGCTCCATTGTTGTCGCAGTAAATCGGCACTGCTTCATCAATGGTTGGAACCACACCAAGTTCGGAGACAAACTTCTTGATCCAGACTGCTTCCTTTGCTGCTTCCGAAGCTGCGATATATTCCGCTTCCGTGGTAGAATCCGCTACGGTGTCTTGTTTGGAACTCTTCCAACTTATTGCGCCTCCATTCAAAGTAAATACGTATCCAGACTGAGATTTGGAGTCATCCTTATCTGTCTGGAAACTGGCATCTGTATACCCACGTATTACCATATCTCCTTCTCCATATATTAGGAACACATCCTTAGTTCTTCTTAAGTACTTAAGGATTGTCTTGACAGCCGCCCAATGATCCATTCCTGGATCCGACTGGTATCTGCTTGTGACGCTCAAAATATACGATACATCGGGCCTTGTACATAACATAGCATACATGATAGATCCTATCGCGGATGCATAAGGTATCTTATTCATGCAAATCCTCTCGTCTTCTGTGTGCGGACACATAGACTTTGAAAGGTTGATCCCATGCCTGATGGGAAGGTAACCTTTCTTGGATTCCGACATGCTAAACCTTTTTAGCACTCGGTCTATATATGTAGACTGCGAAAGACCAAGCAACCGTTTTGATCTATCTCTATAGATTCTAATCCCAAGGATATAGGTTGTTTCTCCCAGGTCTTTCATGGAGAAAGTTTTGGACAACCAAATTTTAACTGATTGCAAGACTGATATATCATTTCCTATAAGCAATATGTCATCGACATATAACACTAGGAATACGACTGCACTCCCACTAACCTTCTTGTACACACAAGGTTCGTCAGGATTTTGTGAGAAATCAAACTCTTTGATTGTCTCATCAAAACGGATGTTCCAGCTCCTGGATGCTTGCTTCAGTCCATATATGGATCGTCGAAGCTTGCATACTTTGGTTTTATCAACCGATGTGAAACCTTCAGGTTGTATCATGTATACATCCTCAAGCAGGTTTCCATTAAGGAAAGCTGTTTTCACATCCATTTGCCATATTTCATAATCATAATGAGCTGCTATGGCTAGGAGCATCCGAATGGATTTAAGCATAGCTACTGGCGAATAGGTTTCGTCATAATCAATTCCTTATTTTTGACGATATCCTTTTGCCACTAATCTAGCCTTAAAGGTAACAACATTACCTTCCATGTCGGTTTTCTTCTTGAAAACCCACTTGCACCCTATGGGCTTAATCCCTTCAGGTGGGTTAACCAAGTCCCATACTTGATTTTCGTACATGGAATCCATTTCCGACTTCATGGCTTCAAGCCATTTGTCCCTTTCTGAATTTTTCAGAACATCTTCATAACTGATAGGTTCGTCATCGCTTATGAGCAACATGTCATTCGATTCGCTTATGAGAAATTCGTATCTCTCTGGAATATTGCGTGTCCTATCAGACCTACGAAGAGGTGGTGTTGTTTTAGGTTCAACTGATAGCTCATCATTATGAGTTATTGGTTGTGGGTTTAGACTAGGTGTCTCTGTAATGTCTATTGGAGTTTCTTGAACTTCATCAAGTTCAATGCCACTCCCACTGTTTTCTTGTAAAAGAAATTCTTTTTCCAGAAATACAGCATGCCTTGAAACAAACACCTTTTGTTCCAAGGGATGATAGAATTGGTAACCCTTCGTTTCCTTAGGGTATCCAATAAATAGACATTTATCAGACTTAGCATCCAATTTGTCTGATATAGTCCGCTTCACATAAGCAGGACAACCCCATATCTTAAGGTGAGTTAAGTGAGGTTTCTTACTATTCCATGTCTCATACGGAGTAGTAGAGACTACCTTGGTCGGGACTCTGTTTAGCAAGTAAACAGCTGTCTTAAGTGCATAGCCCCAAAAGGATTTTGGAAGAGTTGCATGATTCATCATCGACCTAACCATGTCGGGACTCCGTGTTTCATGATAAATCTAGAAATTCTAGGGCTAAGGACCAAGGCATAAACACTAAGAAAGGCAGAAATATCCCTAGACAGACAAGTAGACATAGAAATGATCAAATTAGGTCCAGTGATCCTAAGGTTAGGAAGTTAGAAAAGGAAAATCAAGCGTTAAGAGCAAATCTTGATAAGTTAGAAAGAAACCTAGGAAGAGGCATTCAAGGGTCCAAGAGATTGAATATGATATCAAAGGACCAAAATCATAGGGATGAGAGGTCGGGGCTAGAATACCACCCTAGGAGAGCTAATGTTGATAAAATATTATATTCAAGGATTCCCTATAACTATGGTAGAGAAAAAGTCAAAAATGGCAAAGAAAAGCCATTTGAAGGAAAAGAAAAGAAATTAACTATGAAAAAGGTCTATAGGGTCAAGAGAGTGATAGTGGAAGGTCAAGAGGCACCGGAGGAGCACCGGTGTGGTCTTGCCTTTGTAGAAGAGTTGCCTAGGGAGGCAACTAGGGCTAGGAGCTTGAGGGAGAGCTCTAGAAGCCAAAATGGGTTCCATGGTCAATGGATCTCAGGTGGTTTCCTTCTAGGAGATTGAAGAAGACTATAGGGTGTGCCAAGAGGTTTAAAAGGCTAAGGTTAGTCTTAACCCTAGAGAATTGACACACTAAAGGGAGAATTATGGAATAAAAGGAAGAAATTGGTTTTAATGCCTAACTACCATATAAATTGATGCTAGGAATGGATTATGAACGAGTATGGGAGGAAGCTTCAAGGTAAGGTCGAAATTAGAACTTTTGGGAAGGGTTTCATGATACATTTTAGAGAAACTCGAAGTTTGTACCAATCATGGAATTCGGGATAATTTTGTTTGAAGTTATATTTTTCCCAAATAGACCTAGAATCCACAAATCTCCTCACAAGAATTCATAATTTTTGAGAATTTGTGGAATTAGTTATACATTTCTGAAGTTCAGATTGGTAATCTGAAGATCAGATACCAGTCGACTGCCAGAAGGGCAGTCGACTGCGAAAACCCATAGAATGTAATTACACTCTGGCCCAGTCGATTGCCCCAGGGACAGTCGACTGGTACGCGGGTTTTATAAAAGGAAAGGGCGCGCCGGGGAAAGCGAAACCCCAGGGTTTTGGCGACTTCCCGGCGTTCTTCACCTCTCCCAAGCTCCTCCTTCGATCTTAGCCCCTTTCAAACCCTAAAGACCCTCTCTAAGTTATCCCCCAACCTCGATCTACTTCTAGGGTTTGCTAAAACCTCATCTTGTCAAGCCACATTCTCAAACTCAAGTCAACATGAGAAGAATGAAAAGGTATTGCGTTTTAAGGTTCATTTTTCCAATTAAGCCATGTTTTGAAACTAATATGACATTTTTGCGTGTATTCCTTGATGTTTTTCCTTGTTGGGGGGGGGGGGTTGTCTTGGCATGCATGGGTATGTATGGGGTTTAGAATGACTTCTAAGAGGTCTAGGGGTGAAGGGTCATCCCGACAGAGTCAGGAAGGGTCCAGGTTTAGGTCCCTGGAGTGTAAGAAGCGTTTTGAAGAGAATGAATTTGTGGTAATGAATTGCAGATATCTAAACAAGACTTTCTTTCAAGAAAAGTCACCCCAGTTGGCTAAAATAATCACTCATTTTCAGCTAGATCAGCTAGTTTACTGCCAACAGGACATAGATATTGACTTGTGTTCAGAGTTTTATACAAATTTGACATGTATTGACTCTGATAACAATTTGTATGAGTCCCGAGTTGCTGGTGTTCCTATCCCGTTCTCTGTCATGGGTTTAGTCGAGTTCCTCCAGTATAGGGCGTCCAACAATGCATCTGTGTATTTTCCTACTGTTGTTGAACCTTTAGAGTTTCCTGGAGTCACTATTGATCAAATTCACATGCATTATTTCCGAAGACATAGGAATGACTCGGAGCGTCTTTTTGATGCTAAACCCATGCGACCATTTAGTCATGTCTTGTATAAGGTCGTCGTCGAGTGCATCCTGCCTATTGTCACCAAGGGGAGGTCTAAGGTTAGACTCCTACATTTGGTGATGATGTATGCTTTAGAGAGGAGGTTGGACATTGATGTCTCCCTCTAGGTTTTTAGTGCCATCTGTCATTCTTCCCATAGTGTCAATGGGAAGATATATATGCCCTTTTGCCACATCCTTACAGCATTTTTCCACTTACATTTTGGCATCCGGGTATGTAGTGGTCAGGTCAGGCACTTGTCAAAGGACTATGATCAGATTCGCACGCGCCAATTGTCCTTGGAAGGAATTGAGTGTAGACAGGGGGCATTTGTTTGGAGAGAGCGCCCAGAGGCCGTTGATGCAGATGAGGAGCCCACCGAGCTGGTCACACGCGCGGAGTTTACCCAGCTTCAGGCGGATGTTCATGGGCATCGGGAGGATGTTCTCGTCATCCGCGAGGATATTCACGGGTGCCAGCAGTCCGAGCAGAGGATCGAGGCGGCAGTTCAGCGGATGACTGGCCGTTAGGATGATATCTACGAGATGATGCAGCAGTGGCATCTCGCTTTTCAGGGTCCTCCTCCTCCTCCTCCAGGCGGTGACGATCATATGTTTTTCTGACCAGTGGATGCAGCTGCTGAGAGTGATTCTTGTGTTGAGAGTACTATCAATGTTCTGATGTTTTATTATATCTCTCAAACGCTTTATATTCTGATGGTTGTATTTATGACTTCCGGCCTATTGGCCCTAGGTACTGCTGTGATGTTTATTTGTTGCCTTATTTTATGACTCCATGTATTATGCACTTTCTTTATGCTATCTTAGTAAGATTGTGTCTTAGTTTGATAATGTTGTTGACTTTATGTGCTAATCTATTGCTAAAACATGTTGGGTTCTTTTATGATCAGTATATATAGGTATTCATGGTATGATGTGAAATTTGTATAGTATTATATTATCTAATATGATTTGGTTGCAAATCAAATAATGATTTCTTATGTATAAAAGGGATGATCATCTAGACTTAAAAGAAAAAGAGGGGGAGCTCTTGTCAAAATGAAAATGTCTATATGAAAAAGGGGAGTTTGGGAATCATTTTAAATGCCAAGTGGAAGTGATAAAAGGTGGCAAACATTGGATACCATGATTAGGAGTCAAACTTGATACAAATTGTTATAAATTGAGACGTTTAGAATTTGTACCAAAAGTCAAGCACGGTTGATGTTTTTCATGAACCAAATTTTTCTAGGGTAGGGAATACCTTAACAATCGTGCTTGCAAAGTTTTACACTTTTCCAGAATTTCTGGAATTTTTTATTCGTTTCTGAATTTCGGCTGATATTCTGAAAAGCTGCATATCAGTCGACTGCCAGGATCGCAGTCGACTGGGAGTGAGGGCAGTGTGTATTTTTTGGTTTCTGAGGGGTTTTTCGGAAATATGGGTCAGTTATATTTGGCACCAAGGGTAGGGTTGCTTAGGGCAATCTTTTGATGGTGTTAAAGGGGGAGAGTTTGAGTATTAAGTTAGGTTTGGGTTTGAAACTTAACTTAGGATGGATTGTGACTTTAGAGTTAAGTTGGGAAAACTTAACTTGGGATTATCAATAAGGATTGAAATTTGGGAGAAAGCATAGGTTAAGGGGGAGGTTGCCTGTTGTGTGATATGCTTGAATTTCAATTGCTTTTGCTATTATCATTGCTATATGTTTACCTAACTTAACATATTGCCACACATTAAAAAGGGGGAGATTGTTGGGGCAATCAACCCTGAGATGATCTGGAGGATCATGATATTTTGATGTGTGGGAAATATGGTTAAGTTAGGATGTGTGTTGTTCTCATATGTGTACATGAGTGTGCAGGTGTACAGGTACACATGGACTTGGTTGATGTCTTAAGGTGAAGGATGGCATGGAGGCAAGCTGGAGGGTTACGTGTGCATCCGAGGGACCGTTGGATAGCAGGAATGATGAGCCGGGGGATGCGGACTTCGAGGCATACGTGAAGGGTGGCATGGAGGCAAGCTGGAGGCTTGCATGCGCATCCGAGGGACGAGGGCCGAAGATGAAGAGGGCGTGAAGGCAACAGTCAAGGCTGCTGGTGAAGAGTCAACTGAGTTGTGAGGTCTGAGTATGTGTGTTTGTACTCAGGGGCTAAGCCGGGAGGGTTTGAGTGCGGAGTGACTTGTACTCAGGAGTGAAAGCCTAGGCTTAGGTGTATACCAGTCGACTGGCCCATGGGCAGTCGACTGGTATAGGCTGAAACAGGCTGGTAGATTCGAACGTTGTGCTGTAACGGTTGGATCTGAGTGGGATGAGTCAACTGCCCCAGGGGCAGTCGACTGGTAGCGACTGTTTCAGATTCGAGCCCTATTTAAAGGGGCTCGTTTCTTACTAACTCGTTTGACAAAACTCGCTTGGATAAAGTGGGTTAGTAGTCTACTGTGATCAGAGAGCGTCCGAAGTGCCTTGGCTGTTGATGCAGTCTGGCCCGATTGTTGTTTTGGTGTTGACAACGATTTAAGTTTGGTTGAGCGAATTTGAGTTAAGTCTGGGTCAGGGACTGGGCATGAAAGCCTGGTGAGTGAAGCTAGGTCCTAGCATGGGAAGGTAGGTTGGTTAAAATCCCGGTGAGTGAAGCTGGGTCCTGGTGAGTGAAGCCAGGTGATTGAAATCCCGGTGAGTGAAGCCGGGTCCTGGTGAGTGAAGACAGGTGATTGAAATCCCGGTGAGTGAAGCTGGGTCCTGGTGAGTGAAGCCAGGTGATTGAAATCCCGGTGAGTGAAGCCGGGTCCTGGTGAGTGAAGACAGGTGATTGAAATCCCGGTGAGTGAAGCTGGGTCCTGGTGAGTGAAGCCAGGTGATTGAAATCCCGGTGAGTGAAGCCGGGTCCTGGTGAGTGAAGCCAGGTGTTTGGAAATCCTAGTGAGTGAAGCTAGGTTGAAATCCTGATGAGTGAAGCCAGGTGTTTGGAATCTTGGTGAGTGAAGCCAGGTCCTAGCTTGGTGGGCTAGGTGGATGTAATCCTAACTTGGAGGGTTGGGTGAAAAGTCCTAGCTTGGAGGGCAAGTGAAAAGTCCTAACTTGGAGGGTTTGGTGAAAAGTCCTAACTTGGAAGGTTGGGTGAAAAGTCCTAGCTTGGAGGGCTAGGTGAAAAGTCCTAACTTGGAGGGTTAGGTGAAAAGTCTCAACTTGGAGGGTTAGGTGAAAAGTCCTAGCTTGGAGGGCTAGGTTGGAAAAATCCTAACTTGGAGGGTTGGGTGAAAAGTCTTAGCTTGGATGGCTAGGTGAAAAGTCCTAACTTGGAGGGTTAGGTGAAAAGTCTCAACTTGGAGGGTTAGGTGAAAAGTCCTAGCTTGGAGGGCTAGGTTGGAAAAATCCTAACTTGGAGGGTTGGGTGAAAAGTCCTAGCTTGGAGGGCTAGGTGAAAAGTCCTAACTTAGAGGGTTAGGTGAAAAGTCCCAACTTGGAGGGTTAGGTGGAAAAGTCCTAGCTTGGAGGGCTAGGTTGTATGAATTCCTAGCTTGGAGGGCTAGGTTGGAGTCCTGGATCGGTCTGGTGACTGATCAGGGAAGTTGGCACACTGCTACTTCATGGATCGGTCTGGTGACCGATCCAGCGATGACAGGTCAGTCTGGTGACCGATCAGGGAGCACACAGTGAGGTTGGGAACCTACTGCCCGGCTCCTGATCGGTCCGGTGACCGATTAGGGAGCAGGCAGTTGCCTCATTGCTTGGCTCCTGATCGGTCCGGTCACCGATCAGGGAGCAGGCAGCTTCCTCACTGCTTTGCTCCTGATCGGTCTGGTGACCGATCAGGGAGCACACAGTGAGTTGAGTTCCCCCTCTAATCAGCTCCTGAACGGTTAGCTCCTGAGTTGACTTTGCATATTATTGTTTCGCTGCGCTAACAATTCTGTAGAGATCAAATGACGATAAAGTGCTATTCACCCCCCTCTAGCACGCCTAGACGATCCTTCACGATCCTCGCTCTGATACCAACTAATAGATCGATCGGCGTGCTAGAGGGGGGGGGGGTGAATAGCACTTTTTCGTTGATGTCTCTACAAGGTTGTTAGCGCAGCGGAAACAATAATATGTAAAAGACAATAAGAACAATGCTAACATGGAAGATTTACCTAGTATCCACCCTGGACGGGTGACTAATCCAAGAATCTGTCGGTGGATCAATCCCCGGATAACCTCCGGCTAACTCTCGTCGCTCCTTGTGGGTGGAGAAACCTCACCACAACACTTTGAGAACAACTGAACACAAAGACTACTATCTTGCCTTTAACCAAGACAAGATTCGTTAAGAATCTCAGCCACCACGAAGTCCTCTTTAAATAGGACTCGGGCTGAAACCCTTGCCACCAGTCGACTGCCAATTTACCAGTCGACTGGTCTAGCCTTAATTGCTAGCCAACGGCTAGTTTTCGGGGTTACCAGTCGACTGCCATTTTACCAGTCGACTGGTCCAGCCCCGAAATCATTCTGTGAGTTTTATCAGTCAACTGCCTCCCAGGCAGTCGACTGCCCCACTCACACACCTAGGGTTTCCCTTCCCGAGTACACTTCTCTCAGCACTCAACCCCTAGGATTCCCCGAGTACAATCACACAGCACTCGTACCCTCACGACTCGACTGACTCCTCATCTGCAGCCTCGACTATTACCTTCGCGCCCTCTTCATCTTCGGCTCCCATCCTTCGGATGCACGCAAGCCTCCAGCTTGCCTCCATGCCATCCTTCACGCATGCCTCGAAGTCCGCGCCCATCAGCTCATCGTCCCTGCTCTCCAAGGTCCCTCAGATGCGCACGCAAGCCTCCAGCTTGCCTCCATGCCACCCTTCACCGTACTAAGGTCGTCCAGTCAAGTCCATATATGTAACCTGTACAACCTGCACACTCAACATACACATATAAGATCACAAGGGTAAACCTAACTTAAATCCTTTGCCCAAACATCAAAACACGTGGTCACTGCGGACCACAGATTGCCTCAACAGCTTCGACCAAGGAAGCTCTGAGAGGAAGTGCGCGACACTTTGGAGTTCCAGATCGGCCGAGTCTTCAACCTGTTGTTTGGTTTGATTTACATTCTGCATTTATTTTTCGTAATATTTTTTATTGTAAATTCTGTAGTGTAAGACAGGTTTCTCCGCCTCCGGAATGTCCGGAAAGGAGACCATTAGTGGACGGGAGTTTCCCGTGCTTAGACCTTGGACGTACTGTCCCTGGGGGGTTGAGAACCAAGTAAAAAATCCCGTGTGCACTTTGTTATTTGTTCGTTCTTTCTATTTTCGGCTGCTACTAACTCTGTATCTAGAACAAACCTCGAAAGTCTATAAATGACGAGTTTCCGCAAGAATTTTTACAAGTCGATATTCACCCCCCCCTCTATCAACGGCACCGGTCCCCACACTGTTTGGTTTAACCCTTGATCACTTTGACTAACCCTTACCTTGTCTAACATATATTACTAACTTAAGTATATTGTTAAACATCGAAACAAAAGGAAGACATCACTGATGCATCTTGCACCTACAATCTCCCTCTTTTTAATGTTTGACAATAACTTAAGTTAGATTAGGTCTAAGGGTTAATAGTAGGTTTAATCCTTTGGGAGAAATCAAAAAAAATCTAACTTCAGCTCTTCTTGATACCAATACTAGGTTTAATCCTTTGGGAGAAATCGAAAAAAAATCTAACTTCAGCTCTTCTCTCCCCCTTTGTCACACATCAAAAAAAATTTACATAAAAACTTGTGCCAACAATGAAAAATTTCTTGAAAAGTTTCTCTCCTCCTTTTGAAAGTACTCAGGATAATTGTTTTGAAAACATAATTTTTTATATAACATTTCAAAACTCTTCCCCCTTTTTTGGGAAAAGAGTAAGTACTTGTAAAGTATTATATAAAAAAAATTATGTACTTAAATTGCATCAATAATATGGAAAAATATGTTGAACTCCCCTAAGTCTGACAACAATCCTAAGAATCTTGTTGACCACAAGAAAATTCCTATGTGTCTTAGGGATTTTTCCACAAATGAATATTTTTAATAAAATTTTATTTTGAAAACATAATAATTTTCTTGACTTGGTTTCTTTTCCAGTCTAACACAATCCTAGCAAACCTTGTTAACTACAAGGAAATTTTCCTAAGTGTCCTGGAAATTTTCCAAACTCAAATAAAAATTATTTTCAAATTGATTCCAAAAGGCAAAAAGATTTTTAGAATAAGTTCTTGACTTAGATTCTCTTCCAGTCTGATACAATCCTAGGAAACCTTGTTCACTACAAGGAAATTTTCCTAAGTGTCCTCGAAATTTTTCAAACTCAAGTAAAAATTATTTTCAAATCAATTCAATGGTCAAAAAGATTTTCGAAATAAGTTTTGGAAAATGATTATATTTTCAAAAGTAATTAGTTTTGAAGAGATAGTGTATAATTTTTAAAACCTTTAATTTCTCTTTTGATTTGAACCTCCCCCTAAACCTGACACAGTCCTAGGAAGCTTGTTGACCATAAGTTAATCTTCCTCTGAGTCTTAGGGTTTGATTCAAATGAAAAGAATTATCTAATAATTTTTTTTAAAAAAGTTAGAAAATAGAATTAATTTCTTTTGAGTATGACTCCCCTTAAACCTGACACAATCTTAAGAATCCTTACAGAGCATAAAGGATATTTCCTGATAGGGTTGAATGAGCCCTGGCTAGGATGAAGAATGAAGAAGCTGCTTGGACGAAAAAGCTGCCTGGTACCCTAGTGGTACGTCGGGACAACTCTCCTTCCCGAGTCTCGGGAATTCCTAAGGGCGACACGCCCGGGAAGGACAGAAGGAGATCTCTCTCGGGAACACCCCGGGAGGTTATGCCCCGAGAGCCCCTCGGGAGCCATGACAGGAGAATGCCCCGAGTTCTCCTCGGGGGGAGGAGTCCCCACAATAACGACCTCGGATACTGACCCCCCTGGGGGTACGGCTAAGCACTCCTCGACCAGAAAAGTCTTCGCGACCCCTAAATCTTGCAACGGGTCGAGGATGATAATGGCGCAGTCCTTTTCAAAGGGTATCCCATGATCACTGGACGAAGGGGGGGGACGTGTATTAAAGTACGGGAGATGCGGCATCAGATAGGGGAGCACATCTAGCCCGTGGCCATCAGTATAAATGGTAGCCCAACCCCTCCGGTAAGGGGGAGAGGATCTCTCGTTTTACATACTGTCTTTCTTTCTCACTGCGATTACTCTTCGGATGACCTACTAACTTGAGCGTCAGAGTGGACTTTGCCGGACCGCTACCGGACGTATCCCCTAATGCTTGTGTTAACTTCGCAGGTCCCCAAGATCCTCCCTGGCATAATAACTTCCACGCGGGCCGAGCCTCAGTGACTGGCCATCATCGATGACTCCTTTCGGAACAAATTTGACGTCGTCTGTGGGAATACTAACAAAGCACCTAAAGGAGAGCCGATGGCAGGATCAGAGGGACAACCCCATACCCTCACAAGAGAGGAACTTGACCGTTTAGTGGCCAATGCCATTAAGGAATCCCTGGAGCAGCACCAAGTTGAACAGGTTGCCCCGCAACCAGGGGGTCCAGCGGGGGAGGAGATTCCCATGGTCTCCGCCTCGCATTCCAGAAGATCCGTCACCCCGGTGGGGCGGCAGGACGGAGCAACCCAGGGCCCTCAGAGAGAATCCCCTGGAGATGCGGAGAAGGCCCATTTGGTGGCCTCCAGTGCTCAGAGGCATGAAGAGGGACTGGGGAAGAGGGATGGACCCAATGTTAGTGATATGAGAGAAGTGTCCTAAGGCAATCGCCTTATGATTGTAATCATTTATTTTAATAAATGAAATTCACTATTTGAGTATACATGTTTGTGTATTTGATTGATATCTTAAACTCATTTACTGAATGTCCGCAATACAATTCACAACATGAGAGAATTTGTGATGAATTCACAACTAGTGATTATCTCTACATGTGCAATTGTGAAGTATTGAAATTGTCCCTAGTCGATGAATTGATAAATACGGACACTATCAATTCTATTGAGACTAGCATGAGTTATTATCTAATCAGCTGATTCTCACTGGCTGGTGACATTGAGATGTTCGGAGATAAACATGAATGCTAGTTAAGGGAACTAGTTCATTGGAGTGACTGGCTGTAAAACTTCATATGGTAGTCTACATATAGATATGTCAGTGAAGTTCTTACTGCAGCTTAAGTGCGATGTTCCTTTGACTTGCGGTGTTCAAGTCATCTTGGTCATGGAGACTTATACTTTGACATCTTAAGCAAGCATCTCTAAGGAGGTGTGGACCCAGGATGATTAGGTATAAGCCGAAGTGCCCGAAGATGTTTGAACAACCTACAAAGGATTCACCACTCCTTGCGAGGAGATGTATACTCGAGGCCTATCGTCGGATTGTTACTCGAAGCCTCTGGCCAGAGCATGACATGTTCAGAGTATGAATCTCTTAAATACATGAGAGTAATTAGAATCCGTAGGACGAGAAAACGTTACTTGGGCTAGGTGTAACGTAGTCAGCCTAGTGGGGACTAACACACATAGACCATGTCCTGAACCAAGTGGGTATAAGATGGTGAAGGAAATGGGGCATGATTCATTATAGCTGCTGTCCTTGAAACATCCGTTTAATGGAAGGTGCTTCGATGAAGAACAACTTCCCAACTAAGTAATCAAACTCTTATATGGATCATCGAAGCACATTCATGACCTAAGAATAGTCCTCAAGGCAGAAAATGTTGCTTATGTCCTTGAAGAACAACTTCCCAACCATCCTCCTGAAGATGCAACTCCAGACCAGTTAGTGGCCTATCAGAAACATGTGGCCGATTCTGAACTTGTGAGTTGCATCATGCTGGCTGCTATGGTACCTGAGCTACAAAAGCAGCATGAGCATATGGATGCTCATACCATCGTCTTCCATCTTCATGAGCTGTTTGATGAGCAGGCGAGATCCGAAAGGTTTGAGGTCTCCAGACTCCTCTTCACCTCTAAGATGCAGGAAGGCACTTCTGTTTCACAGTTTGTGTTGAAGATGTTGGGGTACATTGAGCGACTAGGCACACTCGGATTTGCAATGGATCACGAACTAAGTATTGACTTAATTCTGCATTGTTTGCCCAAGAGTTACTCACAATTTGTGATGAACTATCGGATGAACAAACTGGAGACTACCATTCCTGAGTTGCTTAACCTGCTGAAGACTGTAGAGCCTTCTGTAAAGCAGGATCAGAAGACGGTACTGTTAGTTGGTTCCTTAAAGAAAGGCTCTAAGAGGAAGCCCAAAGAACAAAATAAGGGAAGGAAGAAAAAGGCCAAAAAGATTGAAAAGGCACCAAAAGGCACTTGCCATCACTGCGGCAAGGAGGGCCTGGCGAAGAAACTGCAAGGTTTATCTTGAGTCCCTAAAGAAGAAGGCATCCGATACCCCATCGTCTTCAGGTATCTTCGTTATTGAATGTCACTCTATTTCCTTGGACACCTGGGTACTTGATACTGGGTGTAGCTCACATATATGTAATGACATACAGGGGCTAAGGAATAGAAGAAGACTCGTCAAGGGAGAAGCAAATTTGCGAGTTAGAAATGGACCAAAGATTGCTGCTGTTGCCATCGGAACATATTTGCTAAAGCTCCCTACTGGACTTGTCTTAGAATTGGATAATTGTTATTTTGTTCCTTCTTTAATAAAGAACATTGTATCTATTTCATGCTTGAATGAAAAGGGTTATCATTTAACTTTTAGTAACAATTGCTGTTACTAACTTTAAATGGTGTTCTTTATGGGACCGGAACTTTATGCAATGGTATCTACACGTTAGATTTATCCGGTGACGTTTTCAATATCGAAGTTAGCAACAAACATGCTCGAATAGATAATCAAATAAACTCCTATATGTGGCATTGTCGTCTTGGCCATGTAAGTAAGAAACGCATGACCAAATTACACCGATGTGCAATTCTGGAATCATTTGAACCCGGTTCATTTGATACATGTGAATCATGCTTAAAAGGCATGATGACCAAATTACCCTTTTCGAAAAAGGTAAACCAGTGGCAGAATTGCTTAGTCTAATACATACTGATGTATGTGGACCAATGTCAACTCTTGCACAAGGAGGCTATAGCTACTTCATTACCTTTATCGATGATCACTCACGATTCGGGTATGTGTTCTTAATGAAACACAAATCTGAAGCTTTTGAAAAATTCAAAGAGTTTAGAAGTGAAGTAGAGAAATAGCTTGGCAAAAGTATTAAGATACTTCGATCCGATCGAGGTGGTGAATACTTAAGTCAAGAGTTTCAAGATTATCTTAGGGTCAATGGGATATTGTCTCAATGGACTCCGCCATATACACCACAGCATAATGGTGTATCTGAGAGGCATAACCGAATCTTGATGGACATGGTTAGATCTATGATGAATCATGCAACTCTTCCAAAATCCTTTTGGGGCTATGCGCTTAAGACAGCTGTTTACTTACTAAACAGAGTCCCGACCAAGGTAGTCTCTACTACTCCATATGAGATGTGGAATAGTAAGAAACCTCATTTACCTCACCTAAAGATATGGGGTTGTCTTGCTTATGTAAAGAGGACTGTATCAGACAAATTGGATGCTAAGTCTGATAAATGTCTATTTATTGGATACCCTAAGGAAATGAAAGGTTACCAATTCTATCATCCCTTAGAACAAAAGGTGTTTGTTTCTAGGCGTGCTGTATTTCTAAAAAAGAATTTCTTTTACAAGAAAACAGTGGGAGTAGCATTGAACTTGAAGAAGTTCAAGAAAAAACTCCCAATAG
>JAGFNQ010002320.1:148867-172065 GCA_024364735.1 Boesenbergia rotunda
CCTTTATTAATAATAGAATATGATACAAAATGCCCCTAGTCAATCATCACATAATTGGCTCTAGGGCTCCTACTAACATTCTTGCCTAGAGTACCTAGGACTTTACCAGCACACTTAGTAAACCTTGTTAGATCATATTAACACCTTAACTTTTGAACCCTTTGCCATTATCAAAAGCCAGGTTTGACTTAGGTGCTTCCTGCACCAACACAAAACCCGAGGTTATCCAATTTGTACTGACTCGATAATTGGATAGGACCTCAGTTTATATTATGGAGTACGATCCCTTAATCCCAAAATAATAACGGGCATATATTATTAATTATTATTTCTTTGATTTACCAATGGGCGAGATCAATTCTGTTAGATCGATAGGCCCAGTAAGTTGGGAGATAATATTAATAATATGATGTGCCATTGATTATTGACGGAATCCATGTCCTGGTTAGTCGGGATGATGATGCCCCCTTGATGAGCTCAAAAGGTTCATCGTGCTAAACCCTGCAGGTGGATTTGATCCGGCGCGATAATAAGGTTGAGTGGTACTAATCAAGGATCTAGAAGTTAATTAATTTAAATTTTCAATAATTTAATTAATTAATGAACATTCGAGATCTTAAATACGGGGGGATGGACAACTCGTAATATGTGAAGCCCATATGAAAATATGGGAGTTGGTGAGGAAGTTCAATTAAGATCCTTTAGTGGAATGATCTTAATTAATGGATCGGGTTTAGATCCATTAGTGGGCCAAGATCTAACTCCTCCTCTTGGTCCCTACCTTAGCCCTATAAATACCCTAGGAGACCATGAAACCAAGGCTAGACAATCCATAACCCAAGCCATCTCTTCTCTCCTTCGGTTCTCTCTCCTAGGTCACCCGGCGCAAAGAGAGGAGTCTCTCCTTCTCTCTTTCATTTGCTCCTTTCTTATTCACTTCAAGTGCTCGCCAAACATAGGGATAAGGAAGGGGAGACTCTTCGTTCTGTGGCTAGGCAAGAAGAGGGAAGAAAGGTGGTCGGGTGGTGTGGAGAAGAGGAGGGGATCCTCTTGGTCGGCGTCGCCGCAAGGTAGAGGAGGAGGGAGATTTCTGGCGGTTTTGGGTGAGGAAGAAGGAGAGTTCTCTCCTTCTTCATCTTCTTCTCCTTCCTCTCAAGGTGAGCAGCCGGTCCGGAGGCCTTGGTGCAGCTCCGGTGGGCGGTGGCGGAAAGGTAGAGGAAGAAGGGGCCGGCGGCTAGGGAAACCCTAGGTTGGGGTTTTCCTTTTTCGGCCAAGGTGAGAAGAAGAGCTCCTTTGGAGGCTTTGGTGATCTGGGTTCGTGGTAGATCATCGCCCACACAACGTCCGTGAAGGGAGGGACATAAGGTAGAAGACCGCGAGGTGATCGAGAAGATATATCTTTCCATATGCTCTTTTAATTAACCTTATGTCATAAATGTGCTTGTTGTGTTTGCCTCGTCATTTTATGTTTGTTAATTTATTACTTTGATTCCGAATCATGATGAATAATTTATTAACTGGACCCCGACCATAAACACAAAAGCCGTTGATCAACTCATCGCCTTTTCCACGGTCGAACGATCGAGCAAATTACAAGGCCGATTTTGGTAATTGGCTAAGTTGTAATTTGAATCGTTTGATACGGCACGAGACGGTCGATGGGAGACGAGTCTTCATTCGAATTAAATTTCAATCCGTAGACATGGAGTGGTCCCTCGGATCGACCTGGTATTTTCTAAGGAAACCTGCCAAGTCATACCCTACAATTGGTATCAGAGCTGAGGTTTCCAGCTTTGTGTGTTTAGGATTGATTATTTTTTGCATTTTCATACATGTTATTTTGCTGGATGATGTGTGGATGTGCGTAGGCTAACTTTGTGTTGTAGGCACGAGATTCCAACTTCATGGCCAAATATGTGTTGTGTGATTATTTGCAAAATTTTTGTAATTAATTAATTCTCAGGGTTGACAAGGCTAGGTATTTAATTTTTGTAATTAAATACGGCACAGGTTTAGCCGAGTTTTTTATTTACAGTTGATCTAGATTTCATGTACACTCCTTCGGGGAGTATAGGATCAATGATGTAAATAATAAGCTATTCATTTCGGCTCGGAGATCCCACAAAGTAGCATGCGCAGAACGAAGGGTGGAGCAGACGAAGTGACGACACGACTGGAGGCGCATAAGAGACAAAGGGCCATGAAAGTTGAAAAATCTAGGATTTTCTTTATTTCATTTTCATGTTATTGGTTATGTGCTTGGTTGTGTGATAGTGCTAGAAAATTCCTTGAGGTAAATTACTAAGTGGGAGAGGGACCCTAAGGGTCCCACGACTTCCATTACAATTCGACAAGTGATGCAAACAAGTCTGCGCGTCGGCTCTAAGTGCCTTTCTCCCCATCGGATGGATTTGTTCTGCAGATCACTGGGCCGAAAAAGACTATAGAAAATTATTAAAGAGCGTGTGTACTTCCCAATCGGAAGACACATAATCGGAAATAATTTTCTTAATGTCGTGTAATGGTTCATACTTAGATGCAAATAATAGTATCCTCCCCATCGGAGTCACTGCTATTATTTTGCATAGCCAAAGAAAACCAACTATTAATCTTACTTGTCAAAAAGTTAGGTTGACAAGATAGTAAGATCGATGGGTAAAACCTCCTCTTACGAATGTAGGGATTCGTATACGTCCACACCATCGTGGCATGCAAATTTCTCGGTGTATTTCGAAAATTAATTGTTTTGAGGAATAAATTTGTTTTCAATTTCTAAAGAAGTCTATGTTGTGATTCTCAGGTTTTTCATAATGGCCTTTACCCCACTAGCAACAATTCTTAAGGATAATAAACTTACTGGCCCAAACTACATAGACTGGAAGAGGAACCTTGACATTATTCTCACTGCTGAGGAGTATAAATTTGTACTCTTCGAGGAATGTCTGGAAAGGCCTAGAAAGGACTCTGGTGAAGAGTTGAGGGAGTGTTACAAGAAGTGGAAAAGGCTGATGAGATGGCGCGGTGCTACATTCTGGCATCTATGTCGAATGTGCTGCAACATCAGATCAGGCCATGGCCACTGCTAGTGACATGATGCTGAACCTCAAAGATCTCTTCGGGCACCAAAGTCGAGCTGCTAGGCAAATCGCGATGAAGAGTTTGATGTCGACCACTATGGTCAAAGGGACACCCGTAAGGGATCATGTCCTAAAGATGATGGCTCACCTCAATGAGATTGAGGTACTGGGAGCACAGATCGACGGGGAATCCCAGGTCGATATTATACTTCAGTCTCTGCCAAGGAGTTTTGAGCAGTTCAGGCTCAACTATAATATGAACAAAAGGGATTATACGTTGGGTGAACTGCTAGGAGAATTCCAGGTGGCAGAGGGCCTCTTTCTTCAGAACTCACAGGCCTTAGTGACTCAAAGGGTTTCTTCTTCTGAGCCGAAAGGCAGGAAGAAGAAGAAACAAGGAGGGTTCAAGAAGGCAGGAACATCACAAGGACCCGGACATGCATGAAGAAGTCGAAAGACAAGTGCTTCACGTGCAAGCAAACTGGGCACTGGAAGGCGGACTACCCCCGTCGTCAAAGAAATGGTATTTCTTCAGCCTTAGTCGTTGAAACATGTTTAGCGGTGCTATCTACCAATACCTGGTGTGTAGATACGGGAGCCATTGACCATGTCTGCAATACTCTGCAGGGGTTCCAGGAAACCCGACGGCTAGCGGATGAAGAAATCGTGGTCTACATGGGCGATGCTACAAAGGTGGCAGCAGTTGCAGTGGGAGTTTTCTATTTATCTTTTGAGAGAAATAAAGTATTAGATCTGAGAGATTATCCTTTTGTACCCTCGTTTAGAAAGAATCTGATTTCGGTTTCTAAGTTAATAAAGAATGGGTATTCTGTTGCTTTTAGTAATAAAGATGTTATTAAGAGAAACAGAGAGATTATCTATTCGGGTACAATGGTTGGCAATCTATATACTCTAGAACCAATAACTCCCACGATGCACACTAAAGTAAATAGCTCATCAACTAACTTGAATAAGAGAAAGGAGCCTTATAAGATGAATCAGACATATCTTTGTCACCTTAGGCCTGGTCATATTAACCTTAGTAGGATTCAGAGGTTAATAGCCGATGGGCCCCTAGGTTCATTGGTGATGGAGGATCTCCCGACCTGTGAGTCTTGCTTGGAGTGTAAGATGACCAAGAGGCCTTTCACGGCTAAGGGGTATAGGGCCAAAGATGTGTTAGAACTGATTCATTCTGATTTGTGTGATCCTATGTCAATCCAGGCTAGAGGTAACTTTGAATATTTCGTCACCTTCATTGATGATTATTCAAGGTATGGGTACATTTACCTGATGCGCTGCAAGTCTGAATGCTTTGACAAGTTCAAAGAATTCAAGGCTGATGTGGAGAAACGTCGAGATAAAAGTATCAAGACACTACGATCAGATCGTGGTGGCGAGTACCTCTTTGGAGAGTTTACGACCTACCTGTCAGAAGCTGGGATTCAGTCCCAGCTAACTGCACCCGGTACACCCCAACAGAACGGAGTTGCAGAAAGAAGGAATAGGACTCTTATGGGAATGGTTAGGTCAGTGATGAGCTATTCAGACTTATCGAATTCGTTCTGGAGATACGCTCTGGAAACGACAGCGTACATACTAAACTTGGTCCCATCTAAGTCAGTCCCTCATACTCCCACAGAACTATGGACTGGGTGCAAGCCCAGTCTAGGACATGTTCAGATTTGGGGTAGTCCAGCACATGTGCTGAAGGGAAATATTGATAAGTTGGAATCTCGTACGGAGGTACGTCTGTTCGTAGGCTATTCTAGAGGAACGAAGGGTGGTCTATTCTATAGTCCTAAGTGTTGGTGCAGACAACACCCAAGTCGAACTTTGGTTTTGATAATGGCAAAGGGTTCAAAAGTTAAGATGTTATGTTTATCTAACATGTTACTTAAGTGTGCAGATTGAAGTCCTAGCGAAGGACTACTAGGCACCTAGCGAAGGACTGCTAGGCATCGAAACCTTAAGTCCTGGCGAAGGGCTGCTGAGCACCTAGCGAAGGACTGCTATGGGTCTAAAACCTAGCGAAGGACTGCTAGGCACCAGGCGAAGGACTGCTTGGAACCAAAGACCTAGCGAAGGATTGCTAGGCACTAGGTGAAGGACTGCTTGGTACTGAAGACCTGGCGAAGGACTGCTAGGCACCTGGCGAAGGACCGTTGGGCAAAAGTCCAACCGGAGGAGCCGGTTGGCAACAGGTAAATTCTCCTGAGAGGAGTAGGTGAGGACGCGTTCCTCGTCGAGGGAACAGTAGGCGTTGCTTCGACCTAGGGTTCCATGTTGGAGACCCAAAGTCAGAACCAAGACAGCTACGGCTGTAAAATTCACTAACATGCTTGCTTTGTTTTGTTTGGTACTAATCCTGGATGTAGGACCGAAGGAACGAGTTTCTGTAGCTCAAAACACCCCAAAGGAGATGGGCAGCAACTGGGTTGGGCGCCCGGGAGGTCCCGGGCGCCCTAAGTCAAAGACAAACAAGAGTTAAGCAAGAAAACGCTTCGGAAGCACACTGGGTCGAGCACCCCCTTACTCCCGGGCGCCCCCGTGCTCCCGGGCGCCCCGGATTTTTCAGGTGCCCTGGGTCCATGCCAACGAAGCGATAGAAGCTTATCCAGCCGAGAAGCCTGCTGACAAAGTCAACGCGGGCGCCCCCTGCTTCCCGGGCGCCCCCGTCAAACCCCGAGCCCGATCCTGGAGGGATAAGGGCTGACCGAGTTGCGGATGAGGGTTTGCGGATCGGGAGACACGTGGAGGGCACCCCCAATGTCCCGGGCGCCCCAAGTGCACTATATAAGGGGCTCGACCCCCAAGGCTTCTCAACACATTCTTCCAACGCCAATACGCTCTTCGACTCAAGCGCTCTGCTCCGAAAACCTCTCATCTCGAGACTCAAGCACCGACGACGACCCTCTACTCTGAAGCACAATCCACACCGGGCGTCGGTAACGAAGAGTTTAATTTTTAGTTTACTGTACTACAACTGTAATATTTTTCTGTAAACATTTGCACACATATAGAATTGCCCGCAGTAAACGGCCAACGACCGTGGGCCTTGGAGTAGGAGCCGACCACGACTCCGAACCAAGTAAAATCGCTTGAGTTCTTGTGCTGTATTTTTTATTCCGTTGCGTATTCTCTTAACCTCGAATCCGAATAGTTTCTAACGATATTCACCCCCCTCTCTATCGTTTTCTCTCGATCCAACACTAAGGATCAGAAGGTAATTGTTAGCACAAATGCCAGATTCTTGGAAGAGGACTATATGATGAGCCATAAGCCAAAGAGTAGACTAGTGCTTGAAGAGTTAAGGGGGGACATTCCAACTTCAGGACCAATTGTACAAGAGGACACACCACAAGTCACTGCACTGCGTGTCACTCAGGACACACAGGCAGTACCTTGTCGCAGTGGGAGGGTTGTGAGACATCCTGAAAGGTTCATGTTTTTGGGAGAGTCTTCGGACTCGGTCTTTGGTAAACATGAACCAGATCCCTGGACCTATGATAAGACCCTCCAAGATAAGGATGCAGATTCTTGGCAAAGGGCAATGAACTCCGAGATAGAATCGATGGATTCTAACCATGTCTGGGAGCAAGTAGAACCACCCAATGGTGTAAAAACCATTGGATGCAAGTGGATCTACAAGAAAATGAGAGGATCAGACAGTAAGGTTGAGACCTTCAAAGCGAGGCTTGTTGCAAAAGGGTACACTCAGAAAGAGGGTATCGGTTATGAGGAAACCTTTTTGCCGGTAGCCAAGCTTAAGTCGATCTGGATTCTCTTATCTATTGCAGCTCATATGGATTATGAGGTATGGCAGATGGATGTCAAGACGACTTTCCTGAACGGAAGTCTTGAGGAGACCATCTACATGTAGCAACCAGAAGGGTTCATTGCAAAGGGCAAAGAGTATCTAGTGTGCAAGCTTAATCGATCCATCTATGGATTGAAGCAAGCTTCAAGATCTTGGAACATCCGCTTTAATGAAGTAATCCAGTCGTATGGATTTACTCAAAGCCCGGATGAGTCATGTGTATACAAAAGATGTGACGGAAATGTAGTGGTGTTTCTTGTACTTTACGCAGATGACATTTTGTTAATTGGCAACAATGTCAAAGTGTTATCAGAAGTAAGGGTCTGGCTATCAAAGCAGTTTGATATGAAGGACTTAGGAGAAGCGGGACACATCCTTGGGATCAAAGTCATAAGGGATCGCTAGAAAATGATGTTGTGCTTATCCCAAGCTTCATATGTTGACATTGTCTTGTCTCGTTTTAGCATGGAAAACTCCAAGAAGGGTTTCCTACTCTTCAGACATGGAGTTCCTCTATCCAAGGAGATGTGTTCGAAAACATCAAAGGAGATAGAGGAAATGAAGGTGGTTCCTTATGCTTCGGCACTAGGAAGCCTCATATATGCTATGTTGTGCACGAGACCTGATATCTGTTTTATCGTGGGCATGGTTAGCAGATATCATAGTAACACTGCACAGGAACATTAGACTGCGGTAAAGCATATATTGAAATACCTGAGACGGACTAGGGATTATATGTTGGTTTACCAGGAAGACCAATTAGTCTCTGTGGGTTACACAGACTCAGATTTCTTGTCAGATAGGGACAAGAGTAAGTCTACCTCGGGGTTTGTGTTTACTTTAGGAGGTGGAGCCATTGTGTGGAGGAGTGTCAATCAGGTGTGTGTGGCGGACTCCACCATGGAAGCTGAATATGTGGCAACCTTGGAGGCAGCCAAGGAAGTTGTATGGCTTAGAAACTTCATCATGGACTTGGATGTGATTGCTGGTTTGCCCAGATCTATCACAATCTTTTTTGATAATAGTGGTGCAGTTGCAAACTCGAAGGAACCACGAGCCCATAAGGCGAGTAAACACATAGAGCGCAAGTACCACCTGATACGAGAAATCATAAAGCAAGGAGAAGTGGTTGTCGCCAAGATTACATCAGAGCACAACCTGGCAGATCCTTTCATTAAAGCACTTCCAGCTAGAGCTTTTGACCAGCATGTGGAGGATATGGGAGACAGATGTATGTGTTGGGTTCTCCTGGCACCAAATCATAAAAACGCAGCGGAAACAAGAACCCACGAGCGATCTATGTGAAAGAAAACTCGTACAATGTTCATCTATCTAATATATTCATCTACAGTGTATACCTTTGGAGCGTGCCCTTTGCTTATCCCGCTCGTCCAAGGTGCACCGGATCTCTTGTACGTTCAAGTGTCCGTGCCTCTACTCGTATCCACACGGACACAATCTCTCAACTTCAGGAGAGCTACCTTAGTTGTGCTAACAACTTGAGGTAGCTCACATAACACCAAGAACCCTACAGTAGGGGTTCGGCCAAAGGAGGAAGATGAGGGAGGGAAGAAGCGAGGGAAGAAGGAGAGGAAGAGAAGCCCTTATCCAAAGTCACAAGGCCCTCTTTTATATTCATCCCATGAATATGAAGAGGTTTGTGTCTCTATGGCTTCCCAATAAAGAGCACATCTTTTCATGTGGCTCTTTATCATTTCCAATAAAAGAAAAGAATCTTTTCTTTTCCCTTCATTAAACACTTTAATGAATTTCCCTTTAATCCCGACCGGGCATCTCGGGCATCCGACCGGTCTCCCGACCAAGTCTGCCGAGTGCCAAGCTCCCGACCCAGTCTGCCGAGCTCTGACACACTCTGCTGAGTGTCGACCCAGTCTGCCGATCCCGATCTGGCTTCCCGAGTTCCCAACTCGGGCTCGGGCTTCCCGAGTTCTCAACTCGGGCTCCGACTCCCAAGTTCCCAACTCGGGCTGGGACTCCTGAGTTCCCAACTCGGGCTCGGACTCTCGAGTTCCCAACTCGGGCTCGGACTCCCGAGTTCACAACTCGGACTCCCACTCAGATTTCCCGAAGCATTGTGTCCTTTGTGTGTGACCCAATAGGTTCTCGTGACGTTGGCAATGCGCCTAAATGTTAGTGATATGAGAGAAGTGTCCTAAGGCAATCGCCTTATGATTGTAATCATTTATTCTATTAAATGAATATTCACTATTTGAGTATACATGTTTGTGTATTTAATTGAGATCTTAAACTCATTTACTGAATGTCCGCAATACAATTCACAGCATGAGAGAATTTGTGATGAATTCACAACTAGTGATTATCTCTACATGTGCAATTGTGAAGTATTGAAATTGTCCCTAGTCGATGAATTGATAAATACGAACACTATCAATTCTGTTGAGACTAGCATGGGTTATTCTCTAATCAGCTGATTCTCACTGGCTGGTGACATTGAGATGTCCGGAGATAAACATGAATGCTAGTTAAGGGAACTAGTTCATTGGAGTGACTGGCTGTAAAACTTCATATGGTAGTCTACATATAGATATGTCAGTGATGTTCTTACTGCAGCTTAAGTGCGATGTTCCTTTGACTTGCGGTGTTCAAGTCATCTTGGTCATGGAGACTTATACTTTGACATCTTAAGCAAGCATCTCCAAGTAGGTGTGGACCCAGGATGATTGGGTATAAGCTAAAGTGCCCGAAGATGTTTGAACAACCTACAAAGGATTCACCACTCTTTGCGAGGAGATGTATACCCGAGGCCTATCGTCGGATTGTTACTCGAAGCCTCTGGCCAGAGCATGACATGTTCAGAGTATGAATCTCTTAAATACATGTGAGTAATTAGAATCCGTAGGACGAGAAAACGTTACTTGGGCGGGGTGTGACGTAGTCAGCCTAGTGGGGACTGACACACATAGATCATGTCCTGAACCAAGTGGGTATAAGATGGTGAAGGGAATGGGGCACTATTCATTATAGCTGCTGAAGGGTTTCAGAATTGTTTCTGAGGTCAACCGTTGATCATTCGATTAATTGGGGATCATGATGTACTACTAGGTGCCACTCATGATCGTTCTATAATTGATTAATTATAGACGACCAACATAAATCGAAAGCCTATTTAGTCACACGCACTATGAGTAATCCGAGGGATTTAAAATGAGTTGAAAATTGGATTTTCCAATCAAGAGAGATTAAGTTTGGTTGAGCCAAACGATAAGTCGAATCTAAATTTATCAGAGACGCATTGGAAGCGTAAAATAGCTAAGTCTTTTGAAGACTTAATAGATGAATTAAATAAGTTTAATTCATTGGGGCTTGGCTTGGATGGGCCGGCCAAAGAGGGCCTCCATCCTCTTTGCTTGGCCAGCCACAACAAAGGGAGAACCAAGTTTTTGGTTCAATTTATAAAATAAACCATGTGTGGTTTGTTTTATAAAATTATGGATGATATAAATTTTTTATATAATAAACCAAGGTTTGGTTTATTTTTCATGGAAATTAAAATAAACCATGGATTGGTTTATTTTATTAAATCAATCGTGGGTTGATTTACCATGATAAGGAAATTTATTCCATAGGAGAGAAGAGACTTGATTGATTTTTATCATGAATTAAAATATGATTTTAACCATGATATAAAGTCAAACTTGGCATGATGGAATAAGTTATTCCATATTTGAGAGGCTTGATGGTTGAGAGACCACTATATAAACGACCCAAGGCAAAGCTTGGATAATGATCATAGAGATGAAGGCATAGGCTCTCTCCCTCTCTTTCTCTCCTTCTCTTCTCCCCTTCTTGCCGTGCGCCAACCTGCCCCAAGAAGGAGCACTAGCCGACCATCCTTTTGTGGTTAGTCTTCCGACTTCTCTCTTGGTTTTTCTCGTCGCGTTCTCGGAGAATCTAGTAGTTCTCGAGAACACGAAACTCGTGGCTTTGCGAAGTCATCCCAAAGATACTCGGCGTGGACGCGAATAGAGGCGGAGCTTCCGAGGGACGCTTACGGTTGGATCTCGTCCCTTCCTTCGAGTTACGCGAGGTAATACGTAAATTAGTTTATGTTTCTGCAAAATTTTAAATATATGATCATGTCTACACAAGATAAAATTGCATGTTTAGATGTGTAGTTAAATGATTTAGAGAAATTATTTATGCTAAACCTTCCGCTGCACGTAATTAATTTTGAAATTACGAACCCACATCCATGTCAACATGCACCCGGCCCGAACAGTAGTATCAGAGCCGAGGTTTGTGTTCGACATAATCATATAATTGTTTTGCGGAAAGCTTTATCATGATCTCAATTTTGGAAACTTTCCAATTATGGCAAATTTTCGATTTAGGAATTTCAATGTTTGGAAATCCTCATGAAATTTCGCAAACTTTTGAAATATGTCTGTTTCTGAAATTTTATGATAATTGTGAAAACTTTCCATTTTTGGAAACTTTCCAATTTTGAAAATTTCCTATTTCGGAAATTTTCCAATTTTGAAAAAACGTAAGTTTTCTTTGTACTAGAAACTTAGAATTATTCTGAAAACCTTTTATTTTTGGAAACTTTCCAATTATGGAAAGCTCGCAATTTTGGGCACTTTCTTTCAAGAAAGTCTAGACAAATTATGGGAATATTAATTGACATTTAAATTTATAATTGGAAATTAAATTATTTACAAATTTTTTTATTTTGGATTGAGCCTCGGGGAGCCGTCCAATTTAAAGTTAGTTGTTATAATTAAATTTCCTAAATTGAATTTAAGCTGTCAAATGTTCAATTTGGATTGAGCCTCGGGAAGTCGTCCAAATTAAGTTATTGATATTAATTTTTGATAAATAAAATATGTGATCAAATTTTAGAAATTTTTGAGGTGATTCTCAAACGATAATTTCCTTATTTGATTTATGAGGTGATGCTCTTACATATTATTGTCTCCAAAATTAATTAGGAAAATTGTTTCCTATAGAGTATATTTCCTTAAATAAGATTTTCATGAAAATAATATGTGGTTGAATTAAGGAAATCTGTCTCTTAATTTAATAAGATTTGATTTAGAGAAATCAAAGTCTTAAACATATTATTTCCGAAATTGATTATGATAATTCAGGAAATTGTTTTCCAAAACAATTTCTTGAATAAAGTATGAAATTAGAATTAGGAAATTCGGTTCCTAATTTAATTAATGAGACTTGATAAATTAAGTCGCATACATACTTTATTAAGGAAATCATTAGAATATGACATAATTATATGTCATTAATGTGCATAAAAGAAAAAGGATAAGACCCAAAACCCCTTACAAAATATTAGGGCCAACACCTTCGATTAATATGGTTAGAACCGGAACTTTGTTTCTCGTTTGGGTTGATGGACACATCCATGCCCGGCTTGAACCCCAACATGTTCAAACCATGGAATTAGTTTATGATTAATATAGTTGGAGTCAGAGGTCAATCCTTAGTTTTGGTTGTTGGACACATCCAAGCCTGACTAAACGGTTGAATGAGCTCCAACCATATTAAAACTATTTCTTGATTAATGGGTCAGCCTTAAGCTTGGAGCATCGATTTGTTGTGCCACAGCCAAGGTCGATGTAAAGAGAGGTGCAGTTGGGTGTTATGTATATTGTTGCATACTTGTTAATGAGTTAACAACCCAATGATTTATGCAAACATTCAATTAGTTGATAGCATAATGTGATAGTTACATATGTATAATATGTAATCGGTATAATTACCTACCTTCATAGCTATGAATAACTTGATGGACTCTAGCCATGGTTGTTCTTATCTATGTTTGGATATCAACCTATTTGGAGATGTTCCTACGATCTCTCGAATTGATAAAAAGGGTTATTCAATTCGAAAAATAAATAGGATTTAATTAATGTATATTGATGCATTCTTTATCATTCTCATCACATAACCTCAATTTGTATTTCTAGGATAATCACCTGATCATGTCTTCTCTGAATTTGCGTTCCATTTTGGACATCAATAAGCTGACTGGGCCAAACTTCATGGACTGGCTTCGAAACCTGAGGATAGTTCTCAAGGCAGAAAAGCTTGCTTATGTCCTTGAAGAACAACTTCCCAACCATTCTCCTGAAGATGCAACTCCAGACCAGTTACTGGCCTATCAGAAACATGTGGCCGATTCTGAACTTGCGAGTTGCATCATTCTGGCCGCTATGGTACCTGAGCTACAAAAGCAGCATGAGCATATGGATGCTCATACCATCGTCTTCCATCTTCATGAGCTGTTTGACGAGCATGCGAGATCCGAAAGGTTTGAGGTCTCTAGACTCCTCCTCACCTCTAAGATGTAGGAAGGCACTTCTGTTTCACAATTCGTGTTGAAGATGTTGGGGTACATTGAGCGACTAGGCACACTCGGATTTACAATGGATCACGAACTAAGTATTGACTTAATTCTACATTGTTTGCCCAAGAGTTACTCACAGTTTGTGATAAACTATCGGATAAACAAACTGGAGACTACTGTTGGTGTAGAAAGCACCCAAGTCGAACTTGAGTTTTGATAATGGCAATAGGGCTCAAAAGTTAAGTCTTACTTGTTATCTAACATGTTACTCTAGTGTCCAGGGTAAAAAGCCCTAGCGAAGGATTGCTAGGCACTGGCGAAGGAATGCCAGGGTAAAAAGCCCTAGCGAAGGACAGCTAGGCGCCAGGCGAAGGATAGCTTGGGACTGAAGCCCTAGCGAAGGAATGCTAGGCACCGGGAGAAGGACAGCTGGGTATCCAAGACCTGGCGAAGGACCGCGAGGCAAAAGTCCAACCAGAGGAGCGGTTGGCATCAGGTACATTCTCCCGAGAGGAGTAGGTGAGGACGTGTTCCCCGTCGCGGGAACAGTAGGCGTCGGTTCGACCTAGGGCTCCATTTTGGAGGCCCAAAGTCAGAAGAACCAAGATAGCTAAGGCTGTATAAACTAACATCCTATTGTTTTATGGTGTTTTGGACTAACCCTGGATGTAGGACTGAAGGAACGAGTGTCTGTAGCTCAGAGAGCCTCAAAGGAGTGAGACAATAGCTGACCAGGGCGCTAGGAGTGTCCCGGGCACCCCCAAGGTGAACACAAAACACGTAATGCAAAGGAAGGCTTCGACAGTTAATGTTCGGGGCGCCCCCTGCGCAAGCCATCGAAGGAGAAGCCAGCGAAGCCAAGGGATAAGCTCTGACCCGGTCAACGCGGGCACCCCGAGCGTTCCGGGTGCCCCGGTTAAAGCTGATCCCGAATTTGAAGGGATCAGAAGCTGACCGAGCAAATGTCGGATCGACCGACACGTGGGGGGTGCCCCCAACGATCCGGGCGCCCCCAGGGCTATATAAAGGGCCCTCGACCCCAAGGCTTAGAACAACACTTCATTCAACGCTTCTACGCTCTTCTGCTCCAGCGCTCTACTCCGGAATCCTCCCAACTCGAGCCGACGACGTCCCTCCGCTCCGAAAAGTCAATCTACATCGGACGTCGGTAACGAAGAGCAATTTCCTTTTTGTGTTTATGATACTGCAATTGTAATATTGATTTGTAAACCGTTTTGCGAAAATATAGAATTGCCCGCAGTAAACGGTCAACGACCGTGGGCCTTGGAGTAGGAGTCGACCTAGACTCCGAACCAAGTAAAAATATCTGTGTTCGCGTGTTTTTGTTTTTAATCTTCCGCTGTGCAATTTCTCTATCCCAAATCCGAACGCTTTCCGATATTCACCCCCCCTCTATCGGTTCTTTCGATCCAACAAGTGGTATCAGAGCGGGGAAGTTCAAATTTGGTGCAACCACCAGTTTGAAAATTTTTCGGATTTATTCTTATTTTTTTCGTTCGAATTTCTTCAAATATATTTTCCGTTCGAATTTCTTCTCGTTAATCGAGGTTGGTGTAACACCCCTCGATATTTTATCTCTCATCCCGCACTACTAATCCAAGACCAAGTCTTGGGAAATATTTTTTTTGTTATTTTTTCAGATTAAATGGCCATGCAAGAAGGATTCAGCACCGCCAGACCTCCACTTTTCAGTGGAGAAGACTTTTCCTACTGGAAAAGTCGAATGGAGGTCCACCTGAAAACTCAGGTGGATATGTGGATTATCATCCAGTCCGAACTGGAGATTCCCACAAATGCTGAAGGAGTTCCTCAAAGCTTCACAGAGTGGGACACCGCTCTGAAACGACGAATCGAAACAGATGCAAAGATGACTCAGACCCTCCAATGTGGCTTAACAAAAGAGGAGCTGAACCGGGTGGGCCCCTTCAACAGTGCCAAGGAGCTATGGGCAAAATTGATCGAGCTGTACGAAGGAACATCAGACACTCGGATCAGTAAGAGAGATCTGCTCCTAAACAAATTTTATACCATCAAGATGGCCGACAACGAAACAGCAGCCCAACTTCACGCACGAATCCAAGAATTAATGAATGGTCTTCACACTATTGGTCACAAGGTCGAAAACCGTGACCTAATAAGGTATGCCTTAAATGCTTTCCCTAGAAACACCTTGTGGGCATCTATGGTAGATGCATACAAGGTCTTAAGGGATCTTTCAAAAATAAAATTAGATGAATTGTTTTCCAAATTAGAACTGCATGAAAAAACTAACTGCAATTTGGCCGAGAAAGGTATTGCCTTTGTTGCAGGAAAAACTGGAAGGTCAACAAAGAAGAAACCTCAACCTGAACCCGAGTCTAACTCAAACTCAGACTCAGAAGACAAAGAAGGAGATCGACCTAAGCTAGTCCGACTGGCCCGAAGCTACTATAAAGAATTGAAGAACCAAACCAACAAAAGGAAGGCCAACTGAAGAAAGGACGAACCAGCTGAACCCACAAATGATAAAAACAAGCCCAACGTAACTTGCTACGAGTGCAAGAAGAAGGGCCACTATAAGACATAGTGTCCGAACCTGAAGGAGACCAAGAAGACACGAAGAAAGAACACACTCCAAGCAACCTGGGACGAATCTTCCTCGGAAGAAGAAGAAGAAGCACCCCAGTCAAACCTACTAGCCCTGACCGCCTCAGAAGAAGTCGGGACCGAGTCAGAGTCAGAACAGGACGACGACAGACTAACCTTTTCAGAAGACGGTGAAATCAAGGTAAGTGGTTTCAATAGAAATCAGTTAAATGAACTTAATTCGTATCTTTGTCAAGATTTGGCGAAAGCCAAACTCCGAGTCGAATCCCTCCGACAGGAAGTAAAACTCCTGAAAGAGGGAGCTGACTCTAAACCCTTAACCGAGAAAATTCAAGAAGGAACTCCTACTCAAGTTGAAAAACTTGAGAAAGAGAACTCCTCCCTGAAAACTCAGGTTAAGGATCTTAGAGCTGCCTTAGAACGATTCACTTCTGGTTCCAAGGGTCTTGACATGATTCTTGGAAAACAGAAGTCCGTTCTAAATCGATTCGAACTTGGCTACAGAACCAAATCCCGACAAAGATCTTACTTTGCTGTACTGAACCAGTCCAAACCAAAAGTTCAGGCATGGGTACCAAAACTATGCCTGAACCAACAAACTGGATCAAATCAATATTGGATCCCCAAGGACAAGATTCACATCTTGCCAAACCATTATCGTGGCTATAGTCCAGGGGGAGCCAAATTGAAGACAATATTTATTGTTAGATAGAATTTAATTCTTGATTGAAATTTGCCTGACTGATTGTTTATTTAAATTTGTGCAATTTACCATGCTTAGACTTAGGTTAGTTTAAGGACTAAACTGTAACGACCCAGAAAATTTTCTTAATATTTCTTTAAAATATTGAGCATGATTAGATAATTTTTCGAGGGACCTAGAAATATTAATACGAATTTTAACCTAGAAATCCAGGCTTTTTTCCATTTAAATTGGGGAAATAGGCACTAATGGGCCTTATATGGGCTTTCTAGTACCATGATTATTGGTGAATTTTGGGTAAAAATTTATAGAAATATAAAGAGATTTTGATGAGAAATATTAACATAATTATGGGGGGATTTTTAGGGGATTTTCGAAATATTAGAAAAAATAAAATAAAAATAAAATGGAAAATTAGTGCATGCACCAAGGATTGAACCTTAGTCCTCTTGTACAACCATGCATGCTCTAACCAATTCACCTATCAAGGGAGTGCTATAAGGAAATGAAGTGGATTATGGTTAAGGCTTAGGAAAATGAAGAGTCACCAACCATGACTCTTCACTTACCCTCCTTAATGTGTTATAAAGAGGGGGAATGGGAGTTTCTTTCTTTCTTCCATCAAGTCCACATTTCTTCTTCCTCCTTCCTCACTCTAGCCGAAACCCTCAAGAGGGATTCTCCCTTGGAAAAAGTTCACCTAAGGCTTCATCTCCAAGATCCAAGGCTTTTACAAGGATACAAAGGCTAGGGGTGGTCAAGAGGCAACAAGATCTCCATCCTTCTCCCAAATCTAAGGTCTATAATCAAGATCAACCAATGTAAGACTCCCTCACCTGTGGTATAATAGCTTTTCTTGAAGTTTACCATGATATGAAAGTCATATTTGAGATTTTATGTTGGAAAAAAAAGAAAAAGGCCATGAACCTAACCCTAGGGTTTCGGCCACCATGGGATTTGGGTCCAAGGGAATGTTAAAAATCCCTCTCATGTTTTCTAATGTGTTATCATGATGAATATAGAATAAATATAATTTTTGGGGAATTTTTGGGGCACCCTAAAGACCCCTTAGGGTTTGGGACCCTCACCATGATTCTTTGGTTAGGATTGGGCCTAACCTTTCAAGTATGTACCTTGGGTATCCCCATGATTCAAGGGGAGGTTGAAGGGAATTTGTGTGAATTTTCACAAGGTCTTGTGACCCTAAAGGTTTCGGCCAAGGAGGGTTCTAGGGCAAGAAGTTAGGACTTACCTCAAGTAAGGGGTCCAATGGCTCCTATGGTAGGGTATGGAAAGTGTTAGATGATTAATTAGAAATTTTATGAATTTATTCATGTACCCATGGTCCAAGCATGTTTCGGCCAAGCTAGGAAATTAGGACTAAAGGTTAGGGTAAACCCTAATCATGAGCCTTAATGGCTCCTTATGGCCTTAGATGTATTGTATGGTTGTTCCTTTTTCCTTATGCTACCTTACATGTCATTGAATGATGGAATCCCTCCCTTGTAGGTTTCGGCCAAGCATGGTCACTAGGGTTTGGGTGGTGTTAGGGTTTGAAGAATGATGGGTTATGCTTTATTATAAAGTATATATAAAGGTTCAAGCATGTGGTAGGAATTAAGTTACCTATAACCCTAACCTTAAGCACCATGTTTCATGTTTGTATGTTATGATTAGATGTCATGCTTAATGGGGTTATTCATGAATGCCTTATGTTCTATGCCATGCACTTGGATAGTATGTAGCATGTTTATGGAAGTTCTATCTATGTATGCTTGTGGGAGATACCATGCTCATGGATGAAATGCAATGCTTACCTTATGTATCATGACCATGCAAGCTCCATGGATTAGGAAAATGGTTTATGTAAGTATATCATGTTCAATGAATATAATGTCATGCTTACCTTAGATGCCATGATTATGCAAGCACTAGGAATAGGAATGATGTTCTATGTAAGCATGCCATGTTGTATGAATGAAGATGCATGCCATGTTTTATGAATAAAGATGCATGCTATGTTTTATGAATGAAGATGCATGCCATGTTTTATGAATAAAGATGCATGCCATGTTTTATGAACGAAAATGCATGCCATGTTTTATGAATAAAGATGCATGCCATGTTTTATGAATGAAAATGCATGCCATGTTTTATGAATAAAGATGCATGCCATGTGTTATGAATGACAATGCATGCCACGTTTTATAAATGAAGATGCATGCCATGTTATGAACGAAGATGCATGCTATGTGTTATGAATAAAGATGCATCCCATGATGTATGAATGATGAAGCATGTGAAGTATTTTACTTTATGAATGGGTTTGTACCGGACCGAAGTATGGGTCCAAGGGATGGGCACCTTAAGAACGCCCCGGTTCTGGACTACCGACTATGCTGTCCACGGTTCTGGCACTACCGAAGCTGTGCAATAGGGATGGACACCTTAAGAGCGCCCCGGTTCTGGGACTACCGACTATGCTGTCCTTACTCTAGTAGGTCGGGGCTCGCTACCTCGTATCTACTTAGGGATGCGCGCTTATGATGTATGAATGTGGTACATGCCGGGGCCCCCCAATGATGTTATGATTATGTTTAAGTATTTAAAAGTATGATTTTAAAAGTTAAGCATCCTTATGTATATGTATTAGACTCATGCATTCATTCATGTTATGCATTCTACCATGATAGTAGTTTCTTATGTTTATGTTTATGCCAAGTATTATGTCATGCTACGAATGTTTCTTATGTTTATGTTTATGCCAAGTATGATGACATGCTACGAATGTTTCTTATGTTTATGTTTATGCCAAGTATTATGCTCTGCTACGAATGTTTATTATGTTTATGTTTATGCCAAGTATTATGCCATGCTATGAATGTTTATTATATTTATGTTTATACCAAGTATTATGTCATGCTACGAATGTTTATTATGTTTATGCCAAGAATTTTGCCATGCTACGAATGTTTATTATGTTTATGTTCATGCCATGTCAAATATATGCTAAGTGATCCTAGAGGCTTATGTTCTAAGTAGAGCACTAAGTATGTTAATGTTTCAGGTGCTCATGATTAAGTGATGAATGGTTTTAGTGAGTAGGAAAGGGTCTTACTAAGCCTGTGTGCTTATAGTCTTATTTCCTTATACCGCAGATCACGCAAGGGGACAGTAAGGATCAGCAGGAGGGCAAGAATGCATGTGTGTGGTAGTGACTTGGCCAAGGAAACAATATGTTTACTCGTGTTATGCTAGAACTTTACCTTTACTACTTATGTGCTTGAATGATGACTTATGTGACTTTATGACATGATGCTAAGTATGACATGATATGATGCTAAGTATGAAGTTAATATGCCAAGTTCCCATGTCATCATGTTAGGAGTGGTAGTAGGTGCATGTAGGTGTAAGTTTAATGTTTTTCCGCTGCATTATGATGTCCACCTGCCCTACTCATGTTAACGTAACGCCGCTTTATGGAAAGAAAAAAAAGCGGGCGTTACAGGTTGGTATCAGAGCAGTAACCATCTCACTACACACACATCAAGCCCTCTTCCTGCGGCTTCCAAGTAAGTACCTCTTTGCATATCTTATAGTAGTAAGCAATTTAGGAGGTTTTATGGTTTTGGGATATGCAAGTATGAATGATGTCTATGATGAAAAGTACTTTAGGATATGTAACGATGAATGATATTTTATCTTCTTTTATGAATTAAATATTTAGAATAATATAGGGGTAGAAAAAAAACTGATATTGGCCATACTTGTCTTTGGTGAAGAAAAACATGGCTAGAAGACAGAGTAACCGACTTAACGAGGCAACCCCATCGCCTGACCTGGTGCAATTAGTAACCCAGCTCCAGCGTCAAGTCACGGAGCAGCAACAACCATTAATACCTTGATGAACCAGCAAGAAAATTCCACTACTCCCCCAGTGAACCAGACTGCTATACCCGTTGCGCCCACAGTTACGCAGAACCCTCCGACAGGCCCGACCACTGCAGCACGTCAAGAGGCTTATCTGATTCAGTGGTTGAGGCTGAAACCGGAGAATTTCTCGGGTGGTGGCGAACCGTGGGACGCCTAAGCATGGTTCAAGACAGTGGAAAGTACCATGGAGCTGCTAGACTGGCCGGAGCATGAAAAGATCAAGTGTGCGTCCTTCTGCCTTTCTGGAGACGCCAGAATGTGGTGGGAGAGGGTCAAGGCCAAAAGACAAGTGGACCAGATGACGTGGTCGGACTTCGAGTCGGAGTTTTTCGAAGAATTCTTCAACATGCGTGTCACCAACAGGCACTACGACGAGTTCACGGAATTTCGACAGGGTGACCTCTCGGTCAACGAAGCCGTGAAGAAATTCAATCGACTAGCTCGCCTATGCCCCGAGCTGATCCGCACCGAGAAAGAAAGGGTCCGACTTATGCTGAAAATGTTGCGGCCTGAAATAGCTCTGAATGTGGCTGGCGGAGTTAACAGACCCCAGACCGCCGAGGAACTGTTTAGTAGTGCCCTACTCACTGAGCACTATCTGAACAATATCAGTCAGCAAGGAAGGCGATGAATGAAAGTAAGAATCAAGATCACACCGGAATCCTCGATTCTTTCTCTCATTATCCTTAATGTTCTTTCCGTTAATGATCGCTTAGGAGGACAAAAGTCCCAGAGCAACCACGCTAATTGGAAGGGAGATCAAGGTGGTAAACGGAAGCCATGGAACAACTCACAAGGAGGCCCAGCAAATAAACAGGCCAAGCCTATCCTGTGCGCAACATGCGGAAAACGGCACCCCGGGGAATGCCGAAGAGGTACGAATCGGTGCTTCACCTGTGGAGTGGAAGGGCATATGGCGGCTTACTGTCCTACCAGGAGCCAGACACCTTCCCAACAACTCGTCCAGTACCAAGGTGCCCCAGCGAAACTACACTATATGCAAGCTGAACCGGAAGGTACCCCGATGCTGGAGGCCCAACCGACTATGATGAATGCCAGGGTTTTCTCGGTTACCAAGGAAGACGCTGCGGAAGCTTCTACGGTTGTCACAGGTCAGATACTTATTTTCAGTCAGTATGCTACTGCATTATTTGATACTGGGGCAACGCACTCGTTCATTTCTGTGCCATATACCAAGAAGATAGATAGGCTTCCGCAAGTGTTAGACTGCAGGTTCTTAACGACCCTACCCTCGGGAGAAATAATGACATCCACTCATGTGCTGCGTGCGGTGCCGGTCGGAATTGCAGGAAGGGAACTTTACTGCGATCTGATAGTACTCGACATGCAAGATTATGATGTTATAATGGGAATGGATTTCCTGGGTAAATACGGTGCTTCTATTGAGTGCCGTAAGCGAAAGGTGGTCTTCCGACCTGAGGCAGGTTCTAGGTTTGAATTCATCGGAGAGCCAAGGAAAAGAACCGGGAAATATTTATCAACTCTCCAAGCTCAGAAAATGTTAGACAAAGGATGTACTGGATTTCTAGCATATGTGGTTGATGCCAGTCAAGTGAAGAACCAGAAGCTGGAAGATGTCCGGGTGGTATGCGATTACCCAGAGGTTTTCCCAGATGAATTACCAGGATTAGCTCCTGATAGAGAGGTGGAATTTGAGATCGAATTGGTTCCGGGTACCAACCCGATCTCCAAGGCACCTTACCGTATGGCGCCGGTTGAATTAAAGGAGCTTCAGGGACAGCTACAGGAGTTGCTGGATAAGGGATTTATTCGCCCTAGTCATTCCCCGTGGGGAGCTCCGGTACTGTTTGTGAAGAAGAAGGACGGATCTATGCGAATGTGCATAGATTACCGAGCGCTGAATAACGTAACGATCAAGAACAGGTATCCCCTTCCGAGGATAGATGATCTGTTTGACCAATTAAAGGGAGCCACTGTTTTCTCAAAAATTGATTTGAGGTCTGGTTATCATCAAGTTAGAGTAAAACAGGGGGATATTCCAAAGACGGCTTTCCGAACAAGGTACGGGCACTTTGAGTTTGTGGTTATGCCCTTCGGCGTGACGAATGCTCCCGCTATGTTTATGGACCTTATGAATCGGGTATTCTCGTCGTTCCTCGACAAATTTGTGATCGTCTTCATCGACGATATCCTTATTTATTCGAGGACCCCAGAAGAGCACGCTGAGCACCTGAAGATAGTATTAGAGATTCTGCGGGAAAAGCAACTGTACGCAAAATTTTCCAAATGTGAGTTCTGGCTCGACCAAGTGGGCTTTTTGGGCCATATTATTTCCGAGGACGGAGTCATGGTAGATCCAATAAAGATTGAAGCTGTGAATAACTGGAGCTGGCCGAAGAATGCCAGCGAAATCAGAAGTTTTCTTGGACTGGCAGGCTATTATAGAAAATTTGTGGAGGACTTCTCGAGGATTGCAGCCCCTTTAACGGCTCTCACCCGGAAGGATAAGAAGTATGAATGGACAGAAAACTGTGAGAAGAGTTTCTTGGAAATAAAAAAGGAGACTCACAAGCGCTCCAATCCTTACCCTTCCAGAAGGTAATCAGAGCTTTGACATATATAGCGATGCCTCCAAACTAGGACTTGGAGCTGTACTGATGCAGAATGGAAAGGTTATTGCCTACGCCTCTTAGACAACTCAAGGAAATGAACAGAATCCCCACTCAT
>JAGFNQ010002320.1:174408-191203 GCA_024364735.1 Boesenbergia rotunda
GTAACGACCCAGAAACTTTTCTTAATATTTCTTTAAAATATTGAGCATGATTAGATAATTTTCCGAGGGACCTAGAAATATTAATACGAATTTTAACCTAGAAATCCATGTTTTTCCATTTAAATTGGGGAAATAGGCATTAATGAGCCTTATACGGGCTTTCTAGTATCATGATTATTGGTGAATTTTGGGTAAAAATTTATAGAAATATAAAGGGATTTTGATGAGAAATATTAACATAACTATGGGGGGATATTAGGGGATTTTCGAAATATTAGAAAAAAATAAAATAAAAATAAAATGGGAAATTAGTGCATGCACCAAGGATTGAACCTTGGACCTCTTGTACAACCATGCATGCTCTAACCAATTCACCTAGCAAGGGAGTGCTATGAGAGAATGAAGTGGATTATGGTTAAGGCTTAGGAAAAATGAAGAGTCACCAACCATGACTCTTCACTTACCCTCCTTAATGTGTTATAAAGAGGGGGAATGGGAGTTTCTTTCTTCTTTCCATCAAGTCCACATTTCTTCTTCCTCCTCCCTCACTCTAGCCGAAACCCCCAAGAGGGATTCTCCCTTGGAAAAAAATGCACCTAAGGCTTCATCTCCAAGATCCAAGGCTTTTACAAGGATACAAAGGCTAGGGGTGGTCAAGAGGCAACAAGATCTCCATGCTTCTCCCAAATCTAAGGTCTATAATCAAGATCAACCAAAGTAAGACTCCCTCACCTGTGGTATAATCGCTTTTCTTGAAGTTTACCATGATATGAAAGTCTTGTTTGAGATTTTATGTTGAAAAAAAAAGAAAAAGGCCATGAACCCAACCCTAGGTTTCGGCCACCATGGGATTTGGGTCCAAGGGAATGTTAAAAATCCCTCTCATGTTTCCTAAGGTGTTATCATGATGAATATAGAATAAATATAATTTTTGGTGAATTTTTGGAGTACCGTAAAGACCCCTTAGGGTTTGGGACCCTCACTATGATTCTTTGGTTAGGATTGGGCCTAACCTTTCAAGTATGCACCTTGGGTATCCCCATGATTCAAGGGGAGGTTGAAGGTAATTTGTGTGAATTTTCACAAGGTCTTGTGACCCTAAAGGTTTTGGCCAAGGAGGGTTCTAGGGCAAGAAGTTAGGGTTTACCTCAAGTAAGGGGTCCAATGGCTCCTATGGTATGATATGGAAGGTGTTAGGTGATTAATTAGAATTTTTATGAATTTATTCATGCACCCATGGTCCAAGCATGTTTCGGCCAACTCTAGAAAATAGGGCTAAAAGTTAGGGTGAACCCTAATTAGGAGCCCTAATGGCTTCTTATGGCCTTATGGGTAATGTGTGGTTGTTCTCTTTCTTTATGCTACCTTACATGTCATTTGAATGATGGAACTCCCCCTTGTAAGTTTCGGCCAAGCAAGATAAATAGGGTATGGGAGGAGTTAGGGTTTGAAGAATGATGGTTTATGGCTTACCATGGAGTATATATATATATATAGGTTCAAGCATGTGGTAGAAATTATGTTTCCAATAACCCTAACCTTAATTACCATGTTTCATGTGTGTATGTTTATGCCATGCTTAATAGGGTTATTCATGAATGTCTTATGTTCTATACCATGCACTTGGATAGTGTGTAGCATGTTTATGTAAGTTCTATCTATGTATGCTTGTGAAAGATACCATGCTCATGGATGAAATGCAATGCTTACCTTATGTATCATGACCATGCAAGCTCCATGGATTAGGAAAATGGTTTATGTAAGTATATCATGTTCAATGAATATAATGTCATGTTTTATGAATGAAAATGCATGCCACGTGTTATGAATAAAGATGCATGCCATGTTTTATGAATGAAAATGCATGCCATGTTTTATGAATAAAGATGCATGCCATGTGTTATGAATGACAATGCATGCCATGTTTTATGAATGAAGATGCATGCCATGTTTATGAACGAAGATGCATGCTATGTGTTATGAATAAAGATGCATGCCATGATGTATGAATGATGAAGCATGTGAAGTATTTTACTTTATGAATGGGCTTGTACCGGACCGAAGTATGGGTCCAAGGGATGGGCACCTTAAGAACGCCCCGGTTCTGGACTACCGACTATGCTGTCCACGGTTATGGCACTACCGAAGCTGTGCAATAGGGATGGGCACCTTAAGAACGCCCCGGTTCTGGGACTACCGACTATGCTGTCCTTACCCTAGTAGGTCGGGGCTCGCCACCTCGTATTTACTTAGGGATGCGCGCTTATGATGTATGTATGTGGTACAAGCCAGGGACCCCAATGATGTTATGATTATGTTTAAATATTTAAAAGTATGATTTTAAAAGTTAAGCATCCTTATGTATATGCATTAGACTCATGCATTCATTCATGTTATGCATTTTTGCCATGATAGTAATGTTTATTATGTTTATGTTTATGCCAAGTATTATGTCATGCTAAGAATGTTTATTATGCTTATGTTTATGCCATGTATCATGTCATGTTAAGAATGTTTATTATGCTTATGTTATGCCATGTATCACGTCATGTTAAGAATGTTTATTATGCTTATGTTTATGCCATGTATCATGTCATGTTAAGAATGTTTATTATGCTTATGTTTATGCCATGTATCATGTCATGTTAAGAATGTTTAGTTTGTTATGTTTATGCCATGTATCATGTCATGCTAAGAATGTTTATTATGTTTATGTTCATGCCATGTCAAATATATGCTAAGTGATTCTAGATGCTTATGTTCTAAGTAGAGCACCAAGTATGTTAATGTTTCATGTGCTCATTATTAAGTGATGAATGGTTTTAGTGAGTAGGAAAGAGTCTTACTAAGCCTGTGTGCTTATAGTCTTATTTCTTTATACCACAGATCACGCAAGGGGACAGTAAGGAAGCAGCAGGAGGGCAAGAATGCATGCGTGTGGTGGTGACTTGGCCAAGAAAACAATATGTTTACTCGTCTTATGCTAGAACTTTACCTTTACTACTTATGTACTTGAATGGTGACGTATGTGACTCTATGACATAATGCTAAGTATGACATGGTGCTAAGTATGACATGATATGATGCTAAGTATGAAGTTAATATGCCAAGTTCCCATGTCATCATGTTAGGAGTGGTAGTAGGTGCATGTAGGTGTAAGTTTGAAGTTTTTCCGCTGCATTATGATGTCCACCTGCCCTACTCATGTTAACGTAACGCCGCTTTATGGGAAAAAAAAGCGGGCATTACAATGCTTGCTTAAGATGTCAAAGTATAAGTCTCTATGACCAAGATGACTTGAACACCGCAAGTCAAAGGAACATCGCACTTAAGGTGCAGTAAAAACTTCATCGACATGTCTATATGTAGACTACCATATGAAGTTTTACAGCCAGTCACTCCAATGAACTAGTTCCCTTAACTAGCATTCATGTTTATCTCCGGACATCCCAATGTCACCAGCCAGTGAGAATCGGCTGATTAGAGAATAACGCATGCTAGTCTCAACAGAATTGATAGTGTCCGTATCTATCAATTCATCGACTAGGGACAATTTCAATACTTCACAATTGCACATGTAGAGATAATCACTAGTTGTGAATTCATTACAAATTCTCTCATGCTGTGAATTGTATTGCGGACATTCAGTAAATGAGTTTAAGATCTCAATCAAATACACAGACATGTATACTCAAATAGTGAATATTCATTTATTAAAATAAATGATTACAATCATAAGGCGATTGCCTTAGGACACTTCTCTCATATTAGTAACAGCTTGGGGGCACCCCCACTGATGGGGGAGCCTGGCTTCATAGCCTCCAGCCCAATTTTTTTGCCTGCTTTGTCTTCCAATCTTGGTACCTACAAGATAACTAAACACAAAGCACATATACATACAATATTAGCCTTAAGGACTTGGTTAGGACTTCGTATTTCCACGAAACCCTAGGTCTAACCGACGCAAGTTCCCACCCCCGAGAACGCGCCTTTCACCTACTCCTTTCAGGAGACGGTTGCCACCCAGTCCTTCGAGTGGACTTTTGCCTAGCGGCCCTTCGCCAGGTGCCTAGCAGCCCTTCGCCAGGTCTTCAATGCCTAGCAGTCCTTCGCCAGGTGCCTAGCAGCCCTTCGCTAGGTCTTCGATGCCTAGCAGTCCTTCGCCAGGTGCCTAGCAGCCCTTTGCCAGGTCTTAGGGTTTCGATGCCAAGCAGCCCTTCGCTAGGTGCCCAGCAGCCCTTCGCCAGGTCTTGGGGTTTCGATGCCTAGGTTAACTAGGACTTTTCTTCCACTTAGGTTACTTTTCCTTTGCTCCCTTTGTCTGTTCAATGTATCACTGACTTAAGTGTATTGTCAAACATTAAAACACTTAGAGGAGAACATCATTGATGCAACTTGCACTAACAATCTCCCCCTTTTTGAAGTTTGACAATAACTTAAGTTAGATTGGTTAAAGAGACTAACTTACTATCTTTGGGATCAAACAAAAAAAATGATCTCAGTTTTGAAAATATATTTTTGATCCTCTAGGAAAAAATAAAAAATTTCTAACTTAAGCGCATCTCTCCACCTTTGTCACACATAAAAAAAAACCAAAAATACATGCACCAACAATGGAACCCTTTGGTTCTTTTTGAAAAATACTTAGTGTAATTTTTGAAAGCGTAGCATAAAATTAAGTACTTGAGTATTTTAAAACCTTTTCACTTAAACACTATTGCTTTAGAAGAATTTTTAAAAAATGTACTGATAGAACAAATTTCCAACTAGTGCATTTTTTGAAAATACAGTAATTTGGCATAACTTTTGAAAGAATATTAACTGCTTTTCAAAGTACAAGTACTTTGAAAAATTGTTATGAGCTTTTGAAAAATGCAAGTAGTTTGAAAAATGTATATTTTTGAAACCCATAAGTAACTTTGAAAGATATTGTGCAATTTTTGAAAAAATTTGTAATTTTGGAAAATATAAGTACTGTTTGAAAAGTGTTAGACTTTGAAAAACATAAGTACCTTTTTGAAAAAGTATTAGGCTTTGAAAGATATAAATACCTTTTGAAAGGATATTATGCATTTTGAAAACATAATATTTTACTTGACTTGGTCTATCTTCCAGTCTGACACAATCCTAGGAAACCTTGTTGACTACAAGGATATTTTCCTAAGTATCCTGAAAAATTTTCCAAACTCAAGAAAATACTCTTTCCGAACAGAATTTAAAAAAACAATGATAATACTTTGAAAATATATGTAAGTATATTTTGAAGGACTGACTATTTATGTTTTCAACAAGATGTTCAAAATATAGTGCACGAAAATATATTCTTTAAAATGTTTAATAATTATTTTAGTTTAACCTCCCCATAAACCTGACCCAGTCCTAAGAAGCCTGTTGACTACAAGTACTCTTCCTCTGAGTCTTTAGGGTTCGGTTTTGACCGAATGAATTATTTCATAAAAAAAATTGAAAAATACTTGTTAGAGAATTTTCTTTTGATTTAGACTCCCCCTAAATTCGACACATCCTTGGAGTCCTTGTAGATCATTAAGTAGACCTTCCTCTATGTCTTTAGGGTTTATCAAAATCAAATGAATGATAAAAATAATTTTTAAAGTATAAGGCTTTTTGAAAACATATGTGATAGAAATTGAGGCGCAGTTTTCAAAAAGTCATTTCAAATAATAGAATAATTTTTAAAAGAGTGAAAATACTCCCCCTGTACCCGACATCGTTTGACTCTATCTAAGTACCTTAAGGAACTTTAGTGTTATCATAAGAGGCTTGTGTCTAATTGCGTGAGTCAAACAAATTTTGAAAATGATATAATTTTTTAAAACATATCATATATATTCAATCAGACAAGCATGAATTTCATACAAACATTATTATGTTAAAGCTCTATTTTGAAAATATATTTTTAGAAAAATATTCTATCAATTTTGAAAATAGTTTTGAAACATGCTCATCAATTTCTTAGCCCTTAACATCTCACCCATTCTAGGTGTCTCAATATAGCAAGCATGGTTGCCTTATGGGTGTATTGTGAGATGCTTGAATTATTTTCCTTAATTCATTATTAAATCTAAGATTTAATTGAAATTTGTGTTAGATTCAAATTTGGCAAAGAGTAAATTGAATTTGAATTACAAAAATTGGCTTCCAGGTCTTTGCGAGGCACAAAGCCTTCTTTGGCCGTAGCATTATTGGATCATCAACCCTTTTCTTGACAAAGCCTTTTAGTAAAATTTCTTTTTTAAAATTACTTTTTGAGAAATTTTGGTCTAACTAGTTTGGATCTTGGATCGGTAGCTTCGGCTAGTTCCACCAGTCTGAACAGACCAAGTAGAGTATACTTGACCTTATTAGAAAAGGCTTCCCTAACGCACTATCATCTCACCTCCACCCAATACTAGATTTTCAAATTTCAATTATCTTTTTCCTATAACCATTCTAAATCATGTGTAAATTTAAATATGAATGACACGACATATATATATATATGAAAAATAGCAGATGCATGTCATGGCAGTTATGCATGAGTCAAACAAGTCAAATAATTTTATTTAAGTTTTTAAAGATGTATCAAATTCCCGATTTGATACATGTCGTGTGGACCCGCGAATATGTCAACCTACTTAGACATATTTAATTTTCTTAAATTAATTGTTGCAGTTTGGGTAGGATTTTATTTAATTTGAGTTTAAGTTATTTATGAGTTAGAGTTAAATTAAAAAGAATTACTTAAAGTTAAATTAATTAAGGATTACTTAAATTAAGAATTAATTAAGGAGTAATTAATTTGTATTTGATTTGATTAAGATCTAATTGAATTAATTTGAATTAATTAAGATTTAATTGAATTTAATTGATTTAATTAAGATTTAATTGAATTTAATTGATTTAATTAAGATTTAATTGAATCTAATTGATTTAATTAAGATTTTATTGAATTTAATTTATTTAATTAAGATTTTATTGAATTTAATTGATTTAATTAAGATTTAATGAATTTAATTGATTTAAATAAGATTTAATTGAATTTAATTGATTTAAATAAGATTTAATTGAATTTAATTGATTTAATTAAGATTTAATTGATTTAATTAACATTTAATTGAATTTAATTTATTTAATTAAGATTTAGTTGAATTTAATTCAATTTAATTAAGACTCAATTGAATTTAATTGATTTAATTAAGATTTAATTGAATTTGATTGATATAATTAAGATTTAATTGAATTTAATTGATTTAATTAAGTTTTAAATGAATTTAATTGATTTAATTAAGATTTACTGAATTTAATTGATTTAATTAAGATTTAATTGAATTTAATTGATTTAATTATGATTTAATAGAATTTATTTGATTTAATTAAGATTTAATTGAATTTAAAATTTAATTTAATTTAATTGATTTAATTAAGATTTAATTGAATGTATTTGATTTAATTGATTTAATTGAATTTAATTGATTTAATTAAGAGATAATTGAATTTAATTAATTTAATTAAGAGTTAATTGAATTTAATTGATTTAATTAAGATTTAATTGTTTTTAATAATTTTAATTACGATTTAATTAAATTTAATTGATTTAATTAAGATTTAATTGAATTTAAGATTTAATTGAATTTAATTGATTTAATTGAATTGATTTTAATATTTAATTAGGTAAAACCTGAATAATTAAGGTTGGAATGATGAATTAACGGTTGTGGGTCTAAGTTCATAATTTTTATTATTTCGAAAATTTCTGACTCATCCTTATTTTTCTTTTCAAGTTTTTCTAGTAATTCTGATTTATTTGAACATTTGTGATTTTTATTAACTATGACCTTTATCTTAGAAAATTCTATCTCCTCCTCAAGATTAGATCATTCAATATCCTCAAAGTTGGTGGAGTAATGTGGACCAGTAGTTAGTTTTTCAGGATTATCTAAGGGAATAATTAAATTATTATCTAAAGAGATATCATCTCCACTATCTTCAGAATTATCCTTATTATCCTCAGAATTATCCTTATAATTATCCTAAGAATTATCCTCAGAATAATCCTTATTATCCTCAGAATTTTCAAATTTAAATTCATAGCTATCTAAAGGATTTTCAAATTTGGGTTCAGGTTTATACAATGGGTTTTCAAATTTGAATTCATAATTATCTAAGAGATTTCCAGATTTTAATTCAGAATTATGAGTTAAAATTAAGATTAATTTTGGAATTATCATCAAGAATTTTAACATATCTAATTTAATTTCAGGAGTACAAGTAGTATTACTGGATCTAATTTTAGATTTAATTTTAGTAATTTTTGAATTGACTTTAAAAATTAAAGAGTTAATTTTTGATATTTTAACATTATTTATATTTTCTAATTGATCATTCCAAATATTAATTTGCCTACTTACACAATTTAATTTTTCAGTAACATTATCTAAACAATTTACATAAGAAATTGCAGGAGATTTGAAAGTTTTCGGAACATAAATCTTACGTACCTTTGCCGGACATTTATTTTTGTAGTGTCCGAATTTATTGCATTTGAAGTATCTGATGTGATTTTTGTTTTTCCGGACTTCTGGCGCTGGTTCCTCCTTTGCCGCTGGTGGTGTAGACCGAGTCTTACGAGTAGAGCACTAATTTTTATAGTGCCCACTCTCCCTGCATGTGAAACAAATAATATGCAATTTAAAATTAGACATTAAACAAATGTACCTGATTCACCCCTGGGCTCCCCCTCAACTCCTGGCGTCGTTGCTCCGTCGGCGGTTAGTCCGGTGAAGAGCGGCCTCGCTCTGATACCACTTGTTAGACCGGTATCGTCGATAGAGGTGGGGGGGGGGGTGAATATCGACCGTCAAAATCTTCGCGGAAACTTCGTTCGTATATTCTAGACTCAGAGGGTTAGTTGCACAGTGAAAAAGTAAAAACAGAAAGAACACAAGGACACAGCGGGATTTATTTACTTGGTTCCCAACCCCCCAGGGTCAGTACGTGCAAGGCCTATGTACTCGGTGTGAGTCCACTATTGGTCTCCTTTCCAGAATTTCCGGAGGTGGAGAAAACCCGTCTTACAGTGTATAGTTACAAGCAACAATATTGAAAGTTAAGTACGGAACAAATAAAAGCAAACCGAACATGAATCTGAAACTCGGCCGATCTAGACCTCCGAAGTGCCGCGCACTTCCTCTTGGAGCCTCCCAGTCGTAGATCCTCGTCATTAGTGAGTTGTCGTCGGTCAGAATGATCAGAATCGCTCTTTGCAGTTGTGTCCGAATCAGAGGGCTCGAAGCCCCTTATATAGGCTTCATATGGGCGCCCTAGACATCGGGGGCAACCCTATAAACTCGGTCAAACCTTATCCTCGCGCCGACCATGCCACAGCTGATAAAACTTCTTACCAGGGCGCTTGGGACCTCCCAGGCACCTCTGTGAAGGCTTATCTGTGTTTCAAACTCGAAACAACATATACAGCTTTGAACTCGGGCGCCCCGGACCTCCCGGGCGCCCCGCTTGAAGCCTATTCTGCTTTCTTCAACTAAATTTCTTTTTAGTCTTTGACCTTGGCGCGCGGGACACTGGGGGGCACCCTGGATGCTTGGGGGCGCCCCCACTGATGGGGGGGGGGCCTGGCTTCAAAGCCTCCAGCCCAATTTTTTTGCCTGCTTTGTCTTCCAATCTTGGTACCTGCAAGATACCCAAACACAAAGCACATATACATACAATATTAGCCTTAAGGACTTGGTTCGGACTTCGTATTTTCACGAAACCCTAGGTCGAACCGACGCAAGTTCCCACCCTCGAGAACGCGCCTTTCACCTACTCCTTTTTGGAGACGGTTGCCACCCAGTCCTTCGGGTGGACTTTTACCCAGCAGCCCTTCACCAGGTGCCTAGCAGCCCTTCGCCAGGTCTTCAATGCCTAGCAGTCCTTAACCAGGTGCCTAGCATCCCTTCGCTAGGCCTTCGTTGCCTAGCAGCCCTTCGCCAGGTGCCTAGCAGCCCTTTGCCAGGTCTTAGGGTTTCGATGCCTAGCAACCCTTCGCTAGGTGCCCAGCAGCCCTTCGCTAGGTGCCCAGTAGCCTTTCGCCAAGTCTTAGGGTTTCTATGCCTAGAAGCCCTTGGCTAGGTGCCCAGCAGCCCTTCGCCAGGTCTTAGGGTTTTGATGCCTAGGTTAACTAGGACTTTTCTTCCACTTAGGTTACTTTTCCTTTGCTTCCCTTTGTCTGTTCAATGTATCACTGACTTAAGTGTATTGTCAATCATTAAAACACTTAGAGGAGAACATCATTGATGCAACTTGCACCAACACATACTTGGGCCAATTACCCCAACAACATCTTGCTCAGGGAGATGGAATTTTGCCTTTCCATTTTCTATAGCATCTGCTTGCTCCTTCTTGGTCCAGAAATCAGGTTCTTTGATCTTGCCTTCGTTATCTTCCGGATCTGAAAAACCATTTTTCATTATTAATAAAAGCTCATAATTATTAGTAAAAAAAACCTGCATCTTCTATTTCTATGTCGCAAACTCCCCCTAAAACTTAGGAGCATATATTACTAGTCCAACCATCTTCTTGAAATTTGCAGTAGTTGGCGATTGGTCCTTCTGTGGCAACCTTGCTCCGATACCACTTGTTGGATCAAGGTGGACCGGCAAGAGGTGGTGAATTGACGGAGTTGAAATTGAAAGAAGGGTCGCTCGATTTTACTTGGTTGCAAATGGAAGGTTGCTTCAATGATAGTAAAGCTCAACTAAAACACTCCTTATGACGGAGAAGTTTTTACAAATAAAGCATAGACTTAGAGAGATTACAAAAAAATTATTTTTTTGTACTACTACTCTTGAACCCTTTTTATAGTAATAACTCAGGCGCCTAAATGGCCATTCAAGCGCCCCCATCGGAGCGTATCTGGCAGACACTCTATTTGTTGTGCAGTCAACCTTTATCCTAGCCAGGTGCCTGAATAGGACTCATGTGCATGAGTGATGACGTAGATCCTCCACTAAGCACTCGCCGTGTAAGCTTGACCGTTGCACCAGCTCAGCCACATGTCGTTAGCTCTAAGGTGCCTGAGTCCTATTCAGGCGCCCTAGTCAAGTCATCTTCACTGGTCCAAGTCAAGGTCAAGTCAAACATTGACTTGGTCAAAATCAACCAAGTTGACATTTTATATAAATGATATTTGGGTGATTTTTGGCTAACTGGAGTCAAGCTCACCCAAACCCGACTCCGGCCTTTTGCCCCACGAGCGTCCTTCCTTCCAGCTTCTCATCCCTCGGATGTTGCGCACGCTGTTCTCGCTCCACCGTGTACTATTCCGCAATATCTGCTTCCCTTGGATGCACCGAGCCAGTCGGTTCACTTCCCTGTGCAAACCTTCTCATCCACTGCATCTTACGCTCGACTTCCTCTGCTCCTAAATTCCTACTCACTTAGATAGAGGGATCAAAACCAACAAGACCTAACCTAACTTGGTTGATCACATCAAAACTAACAGGGGTACCAACAAGCAGTCGCCAACGCTGAGAACCACCTCTGGGGCGCTTGAGTCCTCTCAAGCGCCTAGCTTCTTGAGCGCCTAAGACCTCTCAGGTGCCTGGCTCATGGGCGCCTAAGTCTTCTCATGTGCCCTTGATCGTAGCTAGCTAATCTTTTAGCCTACAATCAAAGTTAGTCTAGAAACACAATAATATGTATATAATAAATGCATGATTGATAGCTCAAGCAATCGAGTTCTGACTTTGGATTTCAAATGATATTCTAGGTCGAATCATGGCCTACTGTTCCCTCTTTCGGAGAACGCACCCTCACCTACTCCATTACGGAGAAGTTACCTTTTGTCAACCGGCTCCTCCGGTTGGACTTTTGCTCGGCCTCCGAAACTCCTGTTCTGACTTTGGATTTCAAATGATATTCTAGGTCGAATCATGGCCTACTGTTCCCTCTTTCGGAGAACGCACCCTCACCTACTCCATTACGGAGAAGTTACCTTTTGTCAACCGGCTCCTCCGGTTGGACTTTTGCTCGGCCTCCGAAACTCCTGGATCACAAGACGTTCATACCTCGACCCGTCCATACTTCTGTCTGTATTCTTCGCTTGGCTAAGTCTTCGGCTCGATCATCCGGATCATGACTTAGTGCTTAGTCCTCGACCATGACTTCTTGCCCAATTCATCGAATTAGGTCTTCGTGCCCAACCCTTAGTCAGGTCTTCAGTGCCCAGCCCTCGGCTAGGAGTTTGTGCCGAGTCCTCGACAAGGCTTGGTGCCTAGTCGTCGACCAGGACTTCGTGCTCAACCCTGTAGGTCAAGACCTCGTACTTTGGTTAACTAGAACTTTCCTGCATGCTTAGCAAATCTATTTGATCACAATATAAACATAACTTTGAACTGTTTGTCATTATCAAAACCATGTTCGATCTGGTGCTTCCAGCACCAACAATAATTTTTCCAAAAGAAAACTTAAACATGTAATTTATTTTTCAAAAAGAATTAAATTCTAGAATGCTGAATTAAAACAATATAATTGGCTAAACATGTTTTCGGAATACAAATTTCTACCAATTAGATTTATCAGAATTTTTCTAGGAATATAATTTTTACTGCTTTTGCAATTTGGCCACTATGATTCTATTATTGTAATTAAGCCACTATTATATCTAACATGTGAAATTCTTAAAACATTTGAATTTGAGCATATCGAATTATTTTATTTATCATTGTTAGTTGATTTTTTAATTTTGTATTTTAATCCTTAAGTTTGTCAAAATTTCTACTAGGCATGAATAGTTATGTTTTTGAATTTATATACTTTATCATAGTTTTAAAAAGTGTAACGCCCGCCCTTATATCTACTCTCGGGGCGGGAATACGTACTAGTAATCCATTCATATAATAAAAATTTAGCATATACTAATTGCAAGTGCACAAGGACTAAGTGCTAAGCATGCTAGTCAATACATGTCAATCACATGTCATGCTTGATCAAAAGTTATTCTATAACATGATAGGTTCACATATTATTTCAAGCTCACAACCTAACCAAACAAAATCAAGTATATGAGAATTCTAAGGGTAATCATTATCATGCAATATCAAACCTAATTACTAACATTCATTTTTGAAGAAAATGTTATCATAAACATAGTAATGTAGATATAAAGATCTTTCTTTCCCGAGCCACCACCCCACACATCTTCAGCCTCCTGCCTCTTCCTTTAGTTTAAGTGTTCCTTACCCTTATCTGCAGCATAAGACAACACATAAACTAGTAAGCACAAATGCTTAGTAAGGATCCTGTCCTACTCACAAAATCCATACGAAAGAATACAACATGTACACATAATAAATCATAAGCATGAGTTCATCAAAGCATACTAAACATCAAAGTTTCTAAGCATGCAGTATAAAGTACCTTAAGCATACCCTTCACATATAATAAATGTTTTCAATGAATGTTTTCAAAACAATTCCATAAATGTATTACTTAAAAATACATCCATTACATATAGGGCCCTGTTGTGTACCACATATCGCGCGGATTACATATTGCGCGTTCCCTAATGAATTGGGATAGCGAGCCACCAACCAATTAGAGCAGGACCCTTCCGTCCTACCGGAGCCATGACTTTACGTTAACATGCACCCCGGATTTGTTTAACGACCCCCTTACGAGTCGGGTACACAACTTCCAAAGTAAAATACTTATCATGCTTTTACATATATGCTAAGGAGTACTCCAAATCCACTCTTAAGGGACACACCACTCTTCAAGGGTGCTCATGATCCCGTAGGGACACACCACATAACATAAGGGGTGCTCTTGATCCCATACTTAGTAGAGTATCCTTTCAAGCACTTTATCATACACATCACATGCAATTCATAAAGGGTGCCCCATGGGCTATAAACATGCTCATACATACATCATATTTCAACCACTTACACATACTTATATATGACAAGATTGGTCACATAAATCATATTCATGTCATAGGAAGTGGTAGCATGCTTCATGAGTTAATTGAGTTCTTCTTAACCCTAAACCTAAGGTGTTGGCCGAAAGTCAAGGGTAGAGGTAGCTTAGGTTTTTGACATGAAACATCCCATACCACCATCATATATATATACATCATGTATCATACTAAGCATAGCATACATCATGGGGTAATCAACTTTCACAAACCCTAATGCTCATGCCTTGGCCGAATATCACATGCTAGGGACATTAAGATTTCCAAATCAAGTATTCCATTTAAACATCACATGCATATACATATTCTCTTACTAAACATAATCATGTCTCGTAGGGTAGTTTCACCTTCACAATCCCTAATGTTCATGCCTTGGCCGAATATCACATACTAGGGAACCTTAAGATTTCCAATCAAGCATTTCATTTAGACATCACATGCATATACATATCATCTTACTAAACATAATCATGTCTCGTAGGGTAGTTTAACCTTCATATACATTTCATGCAACATATTAAGCCTAGAAGACATCCTAGGATAATCATGCACCCTAAACCCTAATTTTTTCTAGGGTTGGCCGAAAGTCAAGGGTAGGGGAAACTAGGGTTCTTGAACTTAGGTTTCACACAAACATTTACACAAACACTTTGTCTACACTACTAAACATGGATATATCATAGGAAACCATACAACCCTAAACCCTCTTTGCTTCTTGTTTTGGCCGAAACCTTATAGGGGGTTCAACCCTAATTTTTGTCATCACAACATGTAGGGAAAACAACATATAAGTATACCCTAAATTCCAAGGAGTCTTCTCATACATCAAGGAGTAACCAAAGTCTCCCCCTTGGGGGTGGCCGAAATCTACTCAAGGGTGAAACCCTAAAATTTTGTTCATAACATCATGAAGGAAACAACATATACATATACCCTAAGTTCCAAGGTTCTACTCATGTAAAAAGAAGTAACCAAGGCCTCCTCTAAGGGGGTGGCCGAAACTCACTAAAGGGGAAAGATCCCCATTTTCGAAAACTACAAGGAGAAGAACTCATACAATAACCATTACACTGCAGGCGAGGGGATACTTACATCCTTTCGCTTGAATTTCTCCTTCTTTTACTCCTTAGGGTACCCTTGGTTGAAGGAGAGGTGAGAATTTCCCTTGTTAGACTTCTCTAGCACTCTTGGCCCTAGTAGAGGGCAAGATCCTTGAATGGTTCCTCTTCCTTCCAATTCCCTAGGGTTAGAACCCTAGGGTGCACTTTTCGAAAATGAAAAGGGGGAAGAAGGGCTCTAGGTTTTCGAAAATTGAAGTGGGGAAGAAGAAGAAGAAATGTAACTTCTTTCTCCCTCTCTTATTTATACTCTTCTCATGAAGAGACATGTCTCTTCAGTTCCCTAGCTTTAACAAGCATGTTTTTTATTCTCTCAACATGAAACATGGCTTGGTGCGTTGGTTATGACATGATTAGTGCAACTAGGAGGTTCAAGGTTCAATTTTTGCTTCCTCCTTTCTACTTTTCCTTTTTATCACATTTTGCACTAATCCACATCCAAGCCCATTAAGCCAAGCTCATCATGAAATTTCATAATAATAATAATATTTCATGAATTCATAATATTTCATATGGGAAAATTTTGGGGTGTTACAATCCTCCATACCTTATAAAAAGTTCGTCCTGAACTTTAAAATAATTCCGGATACTTTAATCGTATTGCCTCCTCTCGTTCCCATGTGGCTTCTTCGAATTGTTCGTTCCGCCACAGAACCTTTACTAAGGGTAATTCCTTGTTCCTTAGCTTTTTGACTTCCCGATCTAGGATCTGAATAGGTCGGCGTTCGGAACTTAGGTTCTCTTGGTCTTGTACTGGTTGGGGCTCTATCATCTGATTCACATCAGAGGTACATTTCCTGAGCATTGATACATGGAAGACATTGTGGATAGCCGACATTTCTGGCGGTAACTCCAGTTCGTAGGCCACTTTGCCTACTCGTTTTCGGATCTGATACGGTCCCACATATCTCGGACTCAGTTTCCCTCTCTTCCCGAATCTCATCACCCCTTTCATAGGGGCCACTTTCAGGAATACTGAATCCCCAACCTCAAACTCTAGTGGTCTGCGTCGCTTGTCAGCGTAGCTTTTCTGCCGGCTCTGAGTAGTCTCTATCCTCTGGCAGATATTCTTTATAGCCTGAGTGGTTTCATCTATAATATCAGTCCGAAGTCTCATCTCCTTCTTTTCACCACTCTCAAGCCAGCATATAGGAGATCGGCATTTCCTTCCGTATAGTGCTTCGTACGGTGCCATCCCGATAGTAGCCTGATAACTGTTGTTATAAGCAAACTCTGCCAGGCTCAAGTATCGACACCAGCTTCCCTTGAAGTCCAAGGCACAAGCTCGTAACATGTCTTTCTAATATCTGATTCACCCTTTCAGTCTGCCCATCAGTCTGGGGATGAAAGGCCGTACAGAATTTCAGCTTCGTGCTAAGAGCTTTTCACGTGTCCCAAAAATCTGAAGTAAATCGACCATCCCTATCAGAGATAATGGTCTTGGGAACTCCGTGCAGTCGGATAATTTCCTTGACGTACAGTTGAGCCAGCTTGCTCCACTGAGTGGTCATCCTGATAGACAGGAAATGGCAGACTTGGTTAGCCTGCCCACAATCACCCATATACCATCATATCCATTCGTCGTTCTAGGCAACCCGGAGATGAAATCCATGGAGATGTCTTCCCATTTCCATCGGGAAGACGGGTTTGCAAAACTCCTCCAGGCCTCTGGTGTTCTGCTTTGACCCTCTGGCAGGTCAAA
>JAGFNQ010002320.1:195323-230293 GCA_024364735.1 Boesenbergia rotunda
ACGGTTCTGGCACTACCGAAGCTGTGCAACAGGGATGGGCACCTTAAGAACGCCCCGGTTCTGGGACTACCGACTATGCTGTCCTTACTCTAGTAGGTCGGGGCTCGCTACCTCGTATCTACTTAGGGATGAACGTGTTGGTGCAGAATGCACCAAAGTCAAACCCGTGTTTTGATAATGGCAACATAGGTCAAAAGTTAAGTCTTTCTTGTTTTCTAACAAGTTAATCTAGTGTGCAGGAAAAGCCTTAGCGAAGGACTGCTAGGCACTGGCAAAGGAATGCCAGGAAAGAAAGCTCTAGCATAGGATTGATAGGCAACTGGCGAAGGACTGCCAGTCTCAAGCCCGAGCAAAGGACTGCTAGGCTCCAGGCGAAGGACAACCTGGGACTGAAGCCCTAGCGAAGGACTACTAGGCAACTGGCGAAGGACTGCCAGTTTACAAAACCTAACAAAGGACCGTCAGGAAAAAGTCCAACCAGAGGAACGGTTGGCATCAGGTAATTTCTCCCGAGAGGAGTAGGTGAGGACGCGTTCCCCGTCGAGGGAATAGTAGGCGTCGGTTCGACCTAGGGCTCCATTTTGGAGACCAAAGTCAGAACCAAGACAGCTAAGGCTGTATAATCTAATAACTTAATATATTGTTGTGTTTTGTACTAACCCTGGATGTAGGACCGAAGGAACGTGTGTCTGCAGCTCAGAAAGTCTCAAAGGAGAGAGGCAACGGCTGGGTAGGGCACCCAGAGCGTCCCGGGCGCCCCCAAGGGCCATACAAAACAAGTAAAGAAAAAAAGTTTGAATACGTGCTGGGCCGGGCGCCCCCGTGCTCCCGGGCGCCCCCGCTGCTCCTGGGCGCCCCCATGCGCAACATCGAACCCGAACCCCTCGAAGCCAAGGAGATAGGACTTTGACCCGGTCAATGCGGGCGCCCCGAGTGCTCCGGGCGCCCCGGTCAAAGCGGATCCAAAGGATAGAAGCTGACCGAGAGCTCTGCGGATCAGAGGCCACGTGGGGGGCACCCCCGACGTCCCGGGCGCCCCCAGGCCCTATATAAAGGGCCTTCGACCAAGGCTTCAACACAACTGTTCTCTCAACGGCCCAACGATCTTCTACGCTCGCACCTTGCTCCGGAAACACTCCAACTCGAGCCGACGACGTCCCGCTGCCCCGAAAAAGTCAATCCACTCCGGACGTCGGTAACGAAGATCGAATTTTTTTTATTATTATTATTAGTGCACTTACTTGCAATAAATTATTGTAAACTGTTTTGCGCGTATATAGAATTGCCCAAAGTAAACGGTCAACGACCGTGGGCCTTGGAGTAGGAGTCGACACAGGCTCCGAACCAAGTAAATCGACTGTGTCTTTGTGCTGTGATTATTTTATTTTATTTCCGCTGCGTACGTGCTCTTTACGAAAATCCGAACGATTACCGATATTCACCCCCCCTCTATCGGTTTTCACGATCCAACAAGTGGTATCAGAGCGGGGAAGTTCAAACTTGGTGCAACCACCAGTTTGAAAATTTCTTTTCAGATTTTCTTTATTATTTTCGAATTTTTTTTAAATAATTTTTTCATTCGAATTTTTTTCGTTAATCGAGGTTGGTGCAACACCCCTCGATATTTTATTTCCCTTATTCAGCACTACTAATCCAAGACTTAGTCTTGGAAAATTTGCTTTTCTGTTAGTTTTTTTTTCAGATTAAATGGCTATGCAAGAGGGTTTTAGCACCGCCAGACCTCCACTCTTCAGTGGAGATGACTTTTCTTACTGGAAAAGTCGTATGGAGGTCCACCTGAAAACTCAGGTGGACATGTGGATCATTATCCAGTCCGGTCTGGAGATCCCCCGAAATGCCGAAGGACTTCCTCAGAACTATTCTGAATGGGACAACGCCCTAAAGCGAAAGATAGAAGCCGACGCAAAAGCTACTCAGACTCTTCAATGCGGATTGACGAAAGAGGAGCTGAACCGCGTGGGCCCTTTCAACAGTGCAAAGGAGCTATGGACAAAACTGATCGAGATGCACGAAGGGACTTCGAATACTCGGATCAGTAAGAGGGATCTGCTACTAAACAAACTCTACACCATCAAGATGGCCGACAACGAAACAGCAGCCCAGCTCCACGCACGAATCCAAGAGGTAATGAACGGTCTTCACACAATAGGTCACAAGGTTGAAAACCGTGACCTAATAAGGTATGCTCTAAACGCCTTCCCTAGAAACACCTTGTGGCATCTATGGTAGATGCATACAAGGTCTCTAGGGATCTTTCTAAAATAAAATTAGATGAATTATTTTCTGAACTAGAACTGCACGAACAAACTAACACCAATATGGTCGAGAAAGGTATTGCTTTCGTTGCAGGTAAAACTGGAAGGACAACGAAGAAGAAGCCTGAACCTGAACCCGAGTCTAACTCTGACTCAGACTCAGAAGACGAAGAAGGAGAACAAACTAAGCTGGTCCGGCTCGCTCGAAGCTACTACAAGGAGCTGAAGAACCGAACCAACAAACGGAAAACCGGCCGAAGAAAGGACGAACCAGCTGAACCCGCAAACAAGCCTAATGTGACCTGCTACGAGTGCAAGAAAAAGGGCCACTACAAGTCAGAGTGCCCTAACCTAAAGGAGACAAAAAGGACCAAAAGAAAGAAGGCACTGCAAGCAACCTGGGACGAGTCTTCCTCAGAAGAAGAAGAAGAGGCACCCCAGTCCAACCTCCTAGCTCTGACCGCCTCAGATAAAGTCGAGACTGAGTCAGAAACAGAACAAGAGGACGGCGAGCTGACCTTCACAGAAGACGGAGAAATTAAGGTAACTGGTTTTAATAGATTGCAATTAAGTGAGTTAATTTCATTTCTTTCTCGAGATTTGGCCAAAGCCAAACTCCGAGTCGAATCCCTCCGACAGGAAGTAAAACTCCTGAAAGAGGGAGCTGACTCTAAACCCTTAACCGAGAAGGTTCAGGAAGAAACTCCTACTCAAGTTGAAAAACTTGAAAAGGAAAACTCCTCCCTGATAACTCAGGTTAAGGATCTTAGATCAGCATTAGAACGATTTACATCTGGTTCCAAAGGTCTTGACATGATCCTTGAAAAACAGAAATCAGTTCTAAATCGATCCGGATTGGGCTATAGAACCAAATCTCGGCAAAGATCATACTTTGCTGTACTGAATCAGTCCAGAGGTAAAATTCAGGCATGGGTACCTAAACTATACCTGAACAAACCAACTGGATAAAATCAGTATTGGATCCCCAAGGACAAGATTCACATCTTGCCCAACCATTACCGTGGCTTTAGTCCAGGGGGTGCCAAACTGAAAACTATTTTCATTATTAGATAAACTTGTTATTCTTGATTGATTGGTTATTTAATTTCTGCAATATACCATGCTTAGACTTAGGCTAGCATAAGGACTAAACAAACTTAGCTGAAATTTGACAACATAGTATTGGGTGGAGGTGAGATGATAGTACGTTAGGGAAGCCAATTTGGCGGAACTAGCCGAAGCTACCGATCCAAGACCCAAACTAGTTAGACCAGAAATTTTTCAAAGAATTTTTGAAAATGAAATTTCATTAAAAGGCTTTGTCAAGGAAAGGGTGGATGATCCCATAAGGCTACGGCCAAAGAAGGCCTAGTGCCTCGCCAAGACCTGGAAGCCAATTTCTGAAATTCAAATTCAAATTTTTTTTGTCAAATTCGAATCTAACACAAAATTTCAGGTATTTGTAGATTTAAACATTTTTGTTAAAATTAATTGTTTTCAAAATTAATTAAGGTTTTAAAATTTAATTGTTTTCAAAATTAATCAAAATTTTCAAAATAATTTTAACTATCAAAACCTGTCTCACAAAACCTATAAGGTTAACGTGATTGAAAACCCTAGATTTGGGTGAGACAGCAGGATTAAGACTAAGTTGGAAATTCTTTTACCTATAGGATGAGATATTCTTATATTTATCAAAATCATGGTCAAACCATGATTTATATAGTCAAACCATGGTCAAAGCGGTCAAACCACAGTCAAAGCAGTCAAACCATGGTCAAACCAATTTAATCATGGTCAAAAGATGACAAGAAATAAAACTTGTCCCTTTCTATACAAACCCGGGCGCCCGGGACCACACGGGCGCCCCCGCCCCATAGCTTTTTCGTTCCCCGAGACAGAAAAGCTGCCTTGCCCTTGACCAGGGCGCCCGGAACCACGCAGGCGCCCCCATTACCTCCAATGCAGCCACAGCTACAAAAGCAACCTGTTTAGGGCGCCCGGGCTGTCCCGGGCGCCCCCAATCAGTCCTTCACACAGCCTTTGGCAGTGACCCTGACCAGGGCGCCCGGAACCTCCCGGGCGCCCCCATGAGTTTGCCTTTAAAAGGCACCCGAACCTCCTTCACTTCCCACACCAAAATCAACCTTCTTCTCCACTTCATACTCTTCAAGAAGACCTTGCAAGTCCTCTTCCTCAACTATGCCTCCCCGAGCCGTCCGGTATGATTATTATTTCTATTGCATTTAAATTTATTTCACGCAATATCTTTATTCTTCCTTTAACTCTCTTAACTTAGAAGACGTCGACCGAACCCGGCCAACCCCGGTGCCCAACCTAGTCCCGACCCTAGATTTCCTAATCTAGAGTTATGTAATAGGTTTGCACAAACAATCTACAAGCCTATTAAAACGAGTTATCTCAATAGGCACTTTTTTACCCAATCATGCCCTGTCGCCATGAACATCATCAATTTCTATCAATTGGACAATCTTGTCTTCTGCACGCATACCATTAATGAATCTTTATGCGCAGAATTTTACAATAATATTATTCGACAAGATAATCTTATGTTTCACACCACTGTCCAAGGGATTCCTTTGACCATCACCCCTACTCTGTTAAACCGCTTCCTAGGACTGCGACCCTCTCAGTCCACATTCTGCTGCTATCCTCCCAGGAATCCCCCATTTGATCCTCCCTATTCAGACATTACCCTAGATACCATCCACTCCTATTTCTATAGGGCCGACCTTCCCGCAAACAGACGCTTCCAAGCTGTTGAACTTCAGGCCCAGAACTATGCCTTGTATAGAGTTCTGGTCCGCTGCATCCTACCACTCTCTACCAGAGACCTAGGGACTATGAGACCCTTTCATGCTTTCCTTCTTTATGCCCTAGTCCATCACCTTGACCTAGACATTGGACTCCATATGTTTCATACCATTCTGCATGCGTCCAGTGTCACGACCCAGGGACGAGTGCGCACACCATATTGCCACATCATCACATCCCTCCTTCATCACCACGGTCGGGACATTACCGTTGGTGAAATTTCCGCTATGACCGACTTTGACGAAATAGGATTTAGGAACTTTTCCTTAGCGGGTCTAGAGGTGTCGGCCACCGGGGTTCTTAGTTGGAGACGACAGCAGGCCGGAGCACCAGTCGACTCAGACGAGGAGGTTGAAGTCGATGTTGGAGACATAGCTGCAGCCGCCCGAGCACACATCGACGAGCCCGCTCCACCGACACTCTACCAGAGAGTGATGCATTTGGACACAAAGGTTCAGAGTCTCCGAGAGGAAGTCGAAGCCTACCACCTAGAGCAGATGGAAGCTCGTCGAGCCGATCGAGAAGTGGCTGACGCACGATACATAGAGATGATGGCACGATTCGATGCATGGCAGCCTGGCCCGTCTGATCATCCCGGTCCTTCGTCTTAGATTCACTTAGTATTGTACCTATTTGACTGCCCCTACTCAGTAGGGTTGACTTGGGTTTGACTGTTTGACTGTATTTGAACCTTGATTACCTGCTTTATTTTATGTTGACCAGTTTATGAGTACTTGTTCTCTTTGCAGTTAGGATTGTGCTCTGTAAAATAGAGTATCTCAAATTTTTTACTGCTCTACTTGATTTCAAAAATCAGTTTTCTAAAAATAGATTTTGAAAAACTGTTTTACTTAATTTCAAAATCAGTTTTCATTTTTTTTATTAGTTTTATTACAAAACTACCCCCTTTAAAAATTAGGGCTTTTTCGAAAATGGACTTAGCCTAGGCCCTAACCCTAGAACTGCATGCACCTATAGACTTAGAAGCCAGCATCTCACAAGCACCTTAGGGTACTTTTGATTGATAACCTAGAAAGGGTTGAGATGCTTAGGTCTTTGCCTTAATTCAAGATGCTTTAAGTCAGTGCATCTGCAGTAATTGGGGCACTAAATACAACTTAAACAGCAATCCAGTTAAGTGTCAAGTTTAGAAAATCTAACTTGAACAGAAACACTTAACTTGACTAACCCTAGCAAAAACTACTGTTTATAACAGTTAGTAAGTAGCTAATTGGGTTAGACAGGTCCCTACAGAGAAAATTGATTGATTTAGTGTAAATCTAATTATGAATTGGTTCAGTACAGCAAATTCTTATTTATTTCCTTTATGCAATCATATTTATCTTGTTTTGATATATGGCAAAGGGGGAGAGATAGGAAAGGAAAGAGAAAAATTACTTTTACTTTTTCAAAATTTTTCCTTTATTCAAAAAGGTTCAAAAATATACTTATCCTTTATTCAAAAGCTTAAACTTTTTGAAGAAGTACTTAAGTTCTTAAAGCTTTGAAAATTTTGCCTAAGTACTCTAGCTTCAAAATTTTTTTTCCAAGCTTTCAAAATTTTGCTAAGTACTCTAGCTTCAAAATTTTTTCAAGCTTTCAATATATTGCTAAGTACTCTAGCTTCAAAATTCTTTTCTCAAACTTTCAAAATATTGCTAAGTACTCTAGCTTCAAAATTCTTTTCTCAAGCTTTCAAAATTTTTTTTGCTAAGTACTCCAGCCTCAAAATTTTTATTCAAGCTTTCAAAATTTTGCTAAGTACTTTAGCCTTTCAAAAGTTTCTTACTTAAGCTTGTCAAAATTTTTTTAAGTACTCTAAAGCTTAAGTTTTTCAAAAACTGTATTAAAACTGAAATTCTTACTTAAGCTAACATTTTCAAAAAGTTTTCAAGTACAAGTAAAGTTTTTTTTAACCCCATGAATTTTTGAAAAATCTAGGGGGAGATTCCTTCCAGGGGGAGGGAACAAAAAACTTTTTCATGTTTTGCTTAAACTTAACTTTTTGAACTAGGGCTGCCATAAATCAAAAAGGGGGAGATTGTTGGTGCAGAATGTACCTAAGTCAAACCCGTGTTTTGATAATGGCAACATAGGTCAAAAGTTAAGTCTTTCTTGTTTTCTAACAAGTTAATCTAGTGTGCAGGAAAAGCCCTAGCGAAGGACTGCTAGGCACTGGCAAAGGAATGCCAGGAAAGAAAGCCCTAGCAAAGGATTGGTAGGCAACTGGCGAAGGACTGCCAGTATCAAGCCCTAGCGAAGGACCGCTAGGCTCCAGGCGAAGGACAGCCTGGGACTGAAGCCCAAGCGAAGGACTGCTAGGCAACTGGCGAAGGACTGCCAGTTTACAAGACCTGACAAAGGACCGTCAGGCAAAAGTCCAACCAGAGGAACGGTTGGCATCAGGTAATTTCTCCCGAGAGGAGTAGGTGAGGACACGTTCCCCGTCGAGGGAACAGTAGGCGTCGGTTCGACCTAGGGCTCCATTTTGGAGACCAAAGTTAGAACCAAGACAGCTAAGGCTGTATAATCTAATAACTTAATATATTGTTGTGTTTTGTACTAACCCTGGATGCAGGACCGAAGGAGCGTGTGTTTGCAGCTCAGAAAGCCTCAAAGGAGAGAGGCAAGGGCTGGGTAGGGCGCCCGGAGCGTCCCGGGCGCCCCCAAGGGCCATACAAAACAATTAAAGAAAAAGAGTTCGAATATGTGCTGGGCCGGGCGCCCTCGTGCTCCCGGGCGCCCCCGCTGCTCCCGGGCGCCCCCTGCGCTGCGGGCGCCCCCATGCACAACATCGAACCCGAACCCCTCGAAGCCAAGGAGATAGGACTTTGACCCGGTCAATGCGGGCGCCCCGAGCGATCCGGGCGCCCCGGTCAAAGCGGATCCAGAGGATAGAAGCTGACCGAGAGCTCTGCGGATCAGAGGCCACGTGGGTGGCGCCCCCGACGTCCCGGGCGCCCCCAGGCCCTATATAAAGGGCCTTCGACCAAGGCTTCAACACAACTGTTCTCTCAATGCCCCAACGATCTTCTACGCTCGTGCCTTGCTCCGGAAACACTCCAACTCGAGCCGACGACGTCCCGCTGCCCCGAAAAAGTCAATCCACTCCGGACGTCGGTAACGAAGATCAAATTTTTTTTTATTATTATTAGAGCACTTACTTGTAATAAATTATTGTAAACTGTTTTGCGTGTATATAGAATTCCCCAAAGTAAACGGTCAACGACCGTGGGCCTTGGAGTAGGAGTCGACACAGGCTCCGAACCAAGTAAATCGACTGTGTCTTTGTGCTGTGATTATTTTATTTTATTTCTGCTGCGTACGTGCTCTTTACGAAAATCCGAACGATTACCGATATTCACCCCCCCTCTATCGGTTTTCACGATCCAACAGCACGCTTATGATGTATGAATGTGGTACAAGCCGGGGACCCCAATGATGTTATGATTATGTTTAAGTATTTAAAAGTATGATTTTAAAAGTTAAGCATCCTTATGTATATGCATTAGACTCATGCATTCATTCATGTTATGCATTCTGCCATGATAGTAGTTTCTTATGTTTATGTTTATGCCAAGTATTATGTCATGCTACGAATGTTTCTTATGTTTATATTTATGCCAAGTATGATGACATGCTACGAATGTTTCTTATGTTTATGTTTATGCCAAGTATTATGTCATGCTATGAATGTTTATTATGTTTATGTTTATGCCAAGTATTATGTCATGCTACGAATGTTTATTATGTTTATGTTTATGCCAAGAATTTTGCCATGCTACGAATGTTTATTATGTTTATGTTCATGCCATGTCAAATATATGCTAAGTGATCCTAGAGGCTTATGTTCTAAGTAGAGCACTAAGTATGTTAATATTTCAGGTGCTCATGATTATGTGATGAATGGTTTTAATGAGTAGGAAAGAGTCTTACTAAGCCTGTGTGCTTATAGTCTTATTTCCTTATACCGCAGATCACACAAGGGGACAGTAAGGAAGCAGCAGGAGGGCAAGAATGCATGTGTGTGGTAGTGACTTGGCCAAAAAAACAATATGTTTACTCGTCTTATGCTAGAACTTTACCTTTACTACTTATGTGCTTGAATGGTGACTTATGTGACTCTATGACATGATGCTAAGTATGACATGATATGATGCTAAGTATGAAGTTAATATGCCAAGTTCCCATGACATCATGTTAGCAGTGGTAGTAGGTGCATGTAGGTGTAAGTTTAAAGTTTTTCCGCTGCATTATGATGTCCACCTGCCCTACTCATGTTAACGTAATGCCACATTATGAAAAGAAAAAAAAGCGGGCGTTACATAAACAAACTTAACTGAAACTTGCCAATATAGTATTGGGTGGAGGTGAGATGATAGTACGTTAGGGAAACCAATTCTAATAAGATCAAGTACACTTGGTCTCTTTAGACTGGTGAAACTAGCCGAAGCTGCCGATCCAAAACCCAAACTAGTTAGACCAAAATTTTTCGAAGATTAATTTTGAAAATGAAACTTCATTAAACGGCTTTGTCAAGGAAAGGGTTGATGATCCAATAAGGCTACGGCCAAAGAAGGCCTAGTGCCCCGCCAAGACCTGGAAGCCAATTTTTAAATTTCAAATTCAAATTATTCTTTATCAAATTCAAATCTAACACAAATTTTCAGTTAAGTATAGATTCAAACATTTCCTTTCAAAATAAATTTAATTGTTTTCAAAAATTAATATAAGGTTTTCAAAATAAATAATTTTTCAAAATAATTTAATTATCAAAACCTGTCTCACAAAACCTATAAGGCTAACGTGGTTGAAAACCCTAGATTTGGGTGAGACAGACTAGACAGGGAAACTCAATTTAAGCTATTCCTGACTCTAATTGGATCCAAATTAATAAAACTCTTTATGTGTAGGAACATAAAGATTTGGACCAATGGATGTTGGATAGCGGTTGCTCCAGACACATGACTGGAGATAAATTGAAGTTCACCAAACTCAAGTTCAAGAACCTAGGCTCAGTTGCATTTGGCAACAATGCTACACTCAAGGTAATTGGGTCAGGTAATATTGAACTCAAATCTGACTTTGTTATTAAGAAAGTTCTTTTGGTTCAAAACTTCAATTTTAACTTGCTTAGCATAAGTCAGTTATGTGATTCTGGTTATATAGTCACCTTCAACAATTCTAACTGCCTGATTAGAAATGTACAAGACTCAGAAATCATGCTTAAGGGCACTAAAAAAAATAATGTATACACCATAAACCTTCCCCTAGTACCCAAATGTATGTTAACTCAGTTAGAACAATCAAATCTCTGGCATAGGAGACTAGGTCACACTAATCTGAGAACTATTTCAAAAGCCACCCAACTTGGCTTAATCAAAGGGCTCCCCAAAATTAAAAACAATGAAAACCTAATATGTGAATCATGTAATCAAGGTAAACAAACCAAATCTAATCACAAACTAATCCAATCTGACCTAACTCAAACCACACTTGAGCTCCCGCACCTTGACCTATTTGATTCACATGGAGCCAAGTCACTAAGCGGGAACCGATACTGCTTAGTAATAGTTGATGATTACTCTAGGTTCACCTGGGTTAGGTTTCTAAAAACCAAAGATGAAACCCTAAACCTATTTAATGAATTCTGTAAATTAATTGAAAATCAAAACGATACTAAAATTAAAAGACTTAGGAGTGACCACGGGGGAGAATTTGAAAATCAACGATTCGAGGAATTCTGTAAGGTGAATGGGTATTTACATGAATTTTCATGTCCTAGAACCCCCCAACAAAATGGGATAGTCGAAAGAAGGAATAGAACATTATAGGAAGCCGCTAGGGCTATGCTCAACGAATTTAACTTAGCAAACCAATATTGGGCAGAAGCGATTAGTACGTCTTGTTACATCCAAAATAGGGTTCTGATTAACAAGCGACAAAACAAAACACCCTATGAACTGTACTACCATAGACTCCCAAATCTACACTACCTAGGAGTCTTTTGATGCAAAGTCCATATCCTAAACACCAAAGACTATTTAGGGAAATTTCAGTCCAAGTCAACTCCAGGTATCTTCCTAGGATACTCAACCACAAGTCGAGCCTATAGAGTTTACAACAAACAAACTAAGAAAATTGAAGAAACAACAAAATATTTGATGAAAAAATCAACTCAAAATATGATAATCCAGACCTAACCTCATCAAATTCTGATCAAGAAAATAATGAACAAACTATTGAACATTTAATTGGACCCTTAAACGAACTAACTATTGAACCAATTAATGAGTCAACTGAACCAATTATCGAACCAACAAATGAACCAGCCCAAGGAGTCGAATAATATAGTGAACCAAACCGACCAGCCGGACCTGAGGCTGAACCAAGTTCTAGAAGAACCAAGAAACCCAGACTTAGTCACCCAACAGATCAAATTGTGGGTGATCCAACTCTAGGAGTCAGGACTAGGTCCTCCTATAGAAACCTTAGTCAAATAGCTATGATATCAAAAATTGAACCCGAAACTATAGAGGACGCCCTACCTGATCCTGATTGGATTATAGCTATGGAAGAAGAATTAGCTCAATTTGAGAGAAACCAAGTCTGAGAATTAGTACCTAAACCTGAGGGCAAATCCGTCATTGACACCAAGTGGGTCTTTAGGAATAAGCTAAATGATCAAGGAGAAATAGTTAGAAATAAAGCCCGCTTAGTAGCAAAGGGATTCAGCCAAGTAGAGGGATTAGATTACGACGAAACATATGCCCCAGTAGCTAGACTTGAGTCAATTAGAATGTTGTTAGCCTTTGCATCCCATAAAGGATTTAAGCTATATCAAATGGATGTAAAGTCAGCTTTCCTAAATGGATTCATTAAAGAAGAAGTTTATGTAGGACAACCCCCTAGGTTTGAGGACTTAGACAAACCTTACAAACTAACTAAAGCACTATATGGGTTAAAACAAGCACCTAGAGCCTGGTATGAACGTTTATCAACTTACTTAATATCTAAAGAATTTAAATAAGGACAAATTGACTCAACCCTTTTATTAAAACCCTAGGAAAAGATATATTTATTGCCCAAATTTACGTAGATGACATAATCTTTGGGTCCACCAACTCGAACTTTCTAAAAGAATTTGTTAAAATAATGGAAAACGAATTTGAAATGAGCCTAGTTGGTGAACTTAACTTTTTCCTAGGCTTACAAATTAAACAAACTAGGGATGGAAACTAAGTCCATCAATCCAAATATGCTAAAGAGTTAATAAAGAAATTCAAAATGGATAACTCTAAAAGCATAAGTACCCCCATGGCCACTAATGTAAAAATAGATAGTGACCCTGATGGTAAACCAGTGGACCTTAAACTCTATAGAAGGATGATAGGTAGTCTACTGTACCTTACAGCCAGCAGACCTGACATTCTTTTTGCTGTAGGGATGTGTGCTAGATACCAAACCTGTGCTAAGGAAACGCACTTAGCAGCCCTAAAAAGAATACTAAGATATGTAAAGGGCACCCTAAATATAGGGATTTGGTATCCTAGAACCTCAACCTTCAATTTGTCAGGATACTCGGATTCTGACTATGCTGGCTGCAAATTAGTTAGAAAGAGCACAAGTGGAAGCTGCCAACTGTTAGGAAATAGTCTAGTAAGTTGGTGCAGCAGAAAACAACACTGTGTATCTCTGTCCACAACTGAAGCTGAGTATGTAGCCTTAGGAGAGTGTGTAGCACAACTTCTATGGATGATGCACACTCTTAAGGACTTCCAGCTCAACCACACCCAAACTCAAGTATTTATTGACAATATAAGTTCAATTAATCTAACTAAGAACCCAATCCAACATTCCAGAACCAAACACATAGAAGTCAAACATCACTTTGTAAGAGACCATGTAGCTAGGGGTGAAATAGTACTTAAGCATATAGACTCTAAATCCAACTTAGTTGATATACTCACAAAACCCTTACCTGAGTCTGAGTTCAGCTCACTGAGAAGGCAGTTAGGATTGTGCTCAGTAGAATAGAATAACTCTATTTTGTTCTTACTGCTTTACTTGATTTAAAAATCAGTTTCTAAAAGATTTTTGAAAAACTATTTTTCATTAATTTTAAAATCAATTTTTTTTCCAACTTAGTTTTATTTCAAAACTACCCCCTTTTCAAAACTAGGGCTTTTTCGCAAATGGACATAGCCTAGGCCCTAACCCTAGAACTGCATGCACCTATAGATTTAGAAGCCAGCATCTCACAAGCACCTTAGGGTACTTTTGAATGATAACCTAGAAAGGGTTGAGATGCTTAGGTCTTTGCCTTAATTCAAGATGCTTTAAGTCAGTGCATCTGCAGTAATTGGGGCACTAAATACAACTTACACAGCAATCATGTTAAGTGTCAAGTTTAGAAAATCTACCTTGAACAGAAACACTTAACTTGACTAACCCTAGCAAAAACTACTGCTTATAACAGATAGTAAGTAGCTAATTGGGTTAGACAGGTCCCTACAAGAGAAAATTAACTGATTTTGTCTTATCATGAATTGGTTCAGTACAGCAAAATCATGCAAATATTTTTTATGAAAGTTATTTTCTTTATGCAATTTAATTTTTGCTATATTTATCTGTTTTTGATGTATGGAAAAGGGGGAGAGATAAGAAAGGAGAGAATTTAAAATTGTTTATTTTTCTTGTCCCTCAAAATTTCAAAATCTATCCTTTATTCAAAAAGTACTAAGCTTTTCAAAGTACTTAAGCTTTTCAAAACTTTCCTAGTACTTAAGCTTGTCAAAATTTTCTTACTTAAGCTTTTCAAAGTACTTAAGCTTTTCAAAACTTTCCTAGTGCTTAAGCTTGTCAGAATTTTCTTACTTAAGCTTTTGAAAGTACTTAAACTTTTCAAAACTTTTCAAAGGTACTTAAGTTTTTTTCAGAAATACTTAAGCTTTTCAGAAGTACTTAGGTTTGTTAACTTCACGAAGTATTTTAAAACTTGAAGTTTTCAAAAATTTTTGAAAGTACCATGAACTTAAAACTCTCAAATTGTTGGTACTCAAACTAAAGTTTTAAAATCCTTCTTAAACTTAAATTTTCAAATTTGTCTAAATAGACTTAAGCTTTCAAAATTTTCTAAGTATTTTCTCTACAAGAATCATTTTCTTAAGTAAAAATCCAAACTTTAAACTTGGAACTTAGTGTCAAAAACCCCACGAATTTTTGAAAAATCTAGGGGGAGATTCCTTCCAGGGGGAGGGAACAAAAGGTAATGTTTTATGCCTTGATTAAACTTAACTTTTTGAACCAGGGTTGCCATAAATCAAAAAGGGGGAGATTGTTGATGCAGAAAGCACCCAAGTCGAACCTGAGTTTTGATAATGACAATAGGGCTCAAAAGTTAAGTCTTACTTGTTATCTAACATGTTACTCTAGTGTCCAGGGTAAAAAGCCCTAGCGAAGGACTGCTAGGCACTGGCGAAGGAATGCCAGGGTAAAAAGCCCTAGCGAAGGACTGCTAGGCACTGGCGAAGGAATGCCGGGGTACTGAAGCTCTAGCGAAGGACTACTAGGCACTGGCGAAGGAATGCCAGGGTAAAAAGCCCTAGCGAAGGAATGCTAGGAGCCAGGCGAAGGACAGCTTGGGACTGAAGCCCTAGCGAAGGAATGCTAGGCACCGGGCGAAGGACAGCTCGGTATCCAAGACCTGGCGAAGGACCGCGAGGCAAAAGTCCAACCAGAGGAGCGGTTGGCATCAGGTACATTCTCCCGAGAGAAGTAGGTGAGGACGCGTTCCCCGTCGAGGGAACAGTAGGCGTCGGTTCGACCTAGGGCTCCATTTTGGAGGCCCAAAGTCAGAACCAAGATAGCTAAGGCTGTATAAACTAACATCCTATTGTTTTATGGTGTTTTAGACTAACCCTGGATGCAAGACCGAAGGAACGAGTGTCTGCAGCTCAGAGAGCCTCAAAGGAGTGAGGCAATAGCTGACCAGTGCGCCCGGAGTGTCCCGGGCGCCCCCAAGGTGAACACAAAACACGTAATGCAAAGGAAGGCTTCGACAGTTAATGTTCGGGGCGCCCCCGTGCTCCCGGGCGCCCCCGCTGCTCTCGGGGGCCCCCAGCATCCTGGGCGCCCCCTGCGCAAGCCATCGAAGGAGAAGCCAGCGAAGCCAAGGGATAAGCTCTGACCTGATCAACGCGGGCGCCCCGAGAGTTCCGAGCGCCCCGGTCAAAGCTGATCCCGAATTTGAAGAGATCAGAAGCTGACCGAGCAAATGCCGGATCGACCGACACGTGGGGGGGCGCCCCCGACAATCCGGGCGCCCCCAGGGCTATATAAAGGTCCCTCGACCCCAAGGCTCAGAACAACACTTCATTCAACGCTTCTACGCTCTTCTGCTCCAGCGCTCTACTCCGGAATCCTCCCAACTCAAGTCGACGACGTCCCTCCGCTCCGAAAATTCAATCTACATCGGACGTCGATTACGAAGAGCAATTTCCTTTTTGTGTTTACGATACTGCAATTGTAATATTGATTTGTAAACCGTTTTGTGAAAATATAGAATTGCCCGCAGTAAACGGTCAACGACCTGGGCCTTGGAACAGGAGTCGACCTAGGCTCCAAACTAAGTAAAAATATCTGTGTTCGCGTGTTTTTGTTTTTAATCTTCCGCTGTGCAATTTCTCTATCCCAAATCCCAACGCTTTCCGATATTCACCCCCCCTCTATCGGTTCTTTCGATCCAACAACTACCATTCCTGAGTTGCTTAACCTGCTGAAGACTGTAGAGCATTCTGTAAACTAGGATCAGAAGACGGTACTGTTAGTTGGTTCCTCAAGGAAAGGCTCTAAGAGGAAGCCCAAAGAAGAAAATAAGGGAAGGAAGAAAAAGGCCAAAAAGATTGAAAAGGCACCAAAAGGCACTTGCCATCACTGCGGCAAGGAGGGCCACTGGCGAAGAAACTGCAAGGTTTATCTTGAGTCCTTGAAGAAGAAGGCATCCGATGCCCAATCTTCTTCAGGTATCTTCGTTATTGAATGTCACTCTATTTCCTCGGACACCTGGGTACTTGATACTGGGTGTAGCTCACATATATGTAATAACATACAGGGGCTAAGGAATAGAAGAAGACTCGTCAAGGGAGAAACGAATTTGCGAGTTGGAAATGGAGCAAAGATTGCTACTGTTGCCATCAGAACATATTTGCTAAATCTCCCTACTAGACTTGTCTTAGAATTGGATAATTGTTATTTGTTCCTTTGTTAATAAAGAACATTGTATCTATTTCATGCTTGAATGAAAAGGGTTATCATTTAACTTTTAGTAACAATTGCTGTTACATAACTTTAAATGGTGTTCTTTATGAGACCGGAACTTTATGCAATGGTATTTACACGTTAGATTTATCCGGTGACGTTTTCAATATCGAAGATAGCAACAAACATGCTCGTATAGATAATCAAATAGACTCTTATATGTGACATTGTCGTCTTGGCCATGTAAGCAAGAAACGCATGACCAAATTACACCGATGTGGAATTCTGGAATCATTTAAACCTGGTTCATTTGATACATGCGAATCATGCTTAAAAGGCAAGATGACCAAATTATCCTTTTTCGAAAAAGGTAAACCAGTGAGAGAATTGCTTGGTCTAATACATACTGATGTATGTGGACCAATGTCAACTCTTACACAAGGAGGCTATAGCTACTTCATTATCTTTATCAATGATCACTCACGATTCGGGTATGTGTTCTTAATGAAACACAAATCTAAAGCTTTTGAGAAATTCAAAGAGTTCAGAAGTGAAGTAGAAAAATAGCTTGGCAAAAGTATTAAGATGCTTCGATCCGATCGGGGTGGTGAATACTTAAGTCAAGAGATTCAAGATTATCTTAGGGACAATGAGATATTGTCTTAATGGACTCTGCCATATACACCACAGCATAATGGTGTATCTGAGAGGCGTAACCAAACTTTGATGGACATGGTTAGATCTATGATGAATCATGCAACTCTTCCAAAATCCTTTTGGGGCTATGTGCTTAAGACAGCTATTTACTTACTAAACAGAGTCCCGACCAAGGTAGTCTATACTACTCCATATGAGACGTGGAATAGTAAGAAACCTCATTTATCTCACCTAAAGATATGGGGTTGTCCTGCTTATGTAAAGCGGGTTGTATCAGACAAATTAGATGCTATGTCTGATAAATGTCTATTTATTGGATACCCTATGGAAACAAAGGGTTACCAATTCTATCATCCCTTGGAACAAAAGGTGTTTGTTTCAAGGCATGCTGTATTTCTAGAAAAAGAATTTCTTTTACAAGAAAACAGTGGGAGTAGCATTGAACATGAAGAAGTTCAAGAAACTCCAATAGACATTACAGAGACACCTAGTCTAGACCCACAACCAATAACTCATAAGGATGAGCTATCAGTTGAACCTAAAACAACACCACTTCTTCGTAGGTCTGATAGAACACGTAATATTCCAGAGAGATACGGATTTCTCATAAGTGAATCGAATGACGTGTTACTCATAAGCGATGACGAACCTATCAGTTATGAAGATGTTCTGAAAAATTTAGAAAGGGATAAATGGCTTGAAGCCATGAAGTCGGAAATGGATTCCATGTACAAAAATCAAGTATGGGACTTGGTTAACCCACCTGAAGGGATTAAGCCCATAGGGTGCAAGTGGGTTTTCAAGAAGAAAACCGACATGGAAGGTAATGTTGTTACCTTTAAGGCTAGATTAGTGGCAAAAGGATATCTTCAGAAACAAGGAATTGATTGTGACGAAACCTATTCGCCAGTAGCTATGCTTAAATCTATTCGGATGCTCCTGGCCATAGCAGCTCATTATGATTATGAGATATGGCAAATGGATGTGAAAACAGCATTCCTTAATAGAAACCTGCATGAGGATGTATACATTATACAACCTGAAGGTTTCACATCGGTTAATAAAACCAAAGTATACAAGCTTCGACGATCCATATATGGACTAAAGCAAGCATCCAGGAGCTGGAACATCCGTTTTGATGAGACAATCAAAGAGTTTAATTTCTCACAAAATCTTGACGAACCTTGTGTGTACAAGAAGGTTAGTGGGAGTGCAGTCGTATTCCTAGTGTTATATGTCGATGACATATTACTTATAGGAAACGATATATCAGTCTTACAGTCAGTTAAAATTTGGTTGTCCAAAACTTTCTCCATGAATGACCTGGGAGAAGCAACCTATATCCTTGGGATTAGAATCTATAGAGATAGATTAAAACGGTTGCTTGGTCTTTCGCAGTCTACATATATAGACCGAGTGCCAGAAAGTTTTAGCATGTCGGAATCCAAGAAAGGTTACCTTCCCATCAGGCATGGGATCAACCTTTCGAAGTCTATGTGTCCGCGCACAGAAGACGAGAGGATTTGCATGAATAAGATTCCTTATGCATCCGCAATAGGATCTATCATGTATGCTATGTTATGTACTAGGCCCGATGTATCGTATGCTCTAAGCGTCACAAGCAGATACCAGTCTGATCCAGGAATGGAACATTGGGCGGCTGTCAAGACAATCCTCAAGTACTTAAGAAACACTAAAGATGTGTTCCTAATATATGGAGAAGGTGATATGGTAATACGTAGGTATACAGATGCCAGTTTCCAGACAGATAAGGATGACTCCATATCTCAGTCCGGATATGTATTTATTTTGAATGGAGGCGTAATAAGTTGGAAGAGTTCCAAGCAAGACACCATAGCGGATTCTACCACGGAAGCGGAATATATTGCAGCTTCGGAAGCAGCAAAGGAAGCAGTCTGGATCAAAAAGTTTGTCTCAGAACTTGGTGTAGTTCCAACCATTGATAATGCAATACCGGTTTACTGCGACAACAATGGAGCTATTGCACAACCAAAGGAACCAAGGTCTCATCAACGATCTAAACATGTGCTTCGCCGCTTTCATCTAATAAGAGAGATTATAAGTAGAAATGACATACAAATTGAGAAAATTCCCACTGAAAGGAATTTAGCGGATCCTTTAACTAAGGCCTTACCTCAGAGTAAGTTTGAGGGCCATGTTAGAGCCTGTGGTATTGGGTACCGTAGCGATTGGCATTAGGCCAAGTGGGAGTTTGTTAGTGATATGAGAGAAGTGTCCTAAGGCAATCGTCTTATGATTGTAATCATTTATTCTAATAAATGAATATTCACTATTTGAGTATACATGTTTGTGTATTTGATTGAGATCTTAAACTCATTTACTGAATGTCCGCAATACAATTCACAGCATGATAGAATTTATGATGAATTCACAACTAGTGATTATCTCTACATGTGCAATTGTGAAGTATTGAAATTGTCCCTAGTAGATGAATTGATAAATACAGACACTATCAATTCTGTTGAGACTAGCATGGGTTATTCTCTAATCAGCTGATTATCATTGGCTGGTGACATTGAGATGTCCGGAGATAAACATGAATGCTAGTTAAGGGAACTAGTTCATTGGAGTGACTGGCTGTAAAACTTCATACGGTAGTCTACATATAGATATGTCAGTGAAGTTCTTACTGCAGCTTAAGTGCGATGTTCCTTTGACTTGCGGTGTTCAAGTCATCGTGGTCATGGAGACTTATACTTTGACATCTTAAGCAAGCCTCTCCAAGGAGGTGTGGACCCAGGATGATTGGGTATAAGCCGAAGTGCCCGAACCAAGACAAAATTTGTCAAACCTTTCAGCCAACACGAAGTCCTCTTAAATAGGACTAAAGCTGAAAACCCTCGCCACCAGTCGACTGCTCCCAGGGCAGTCGACTGATACCACTGAAAATCGACCGTTGCAACCCGAACGTTCGAATTTTCAGCCAACTCACTAGCTGCTACCAGTCGACTGCTCCTAGGGCAGTCGACTGGTCCAGAGCTGCATACCTTCTGTGAGTTTTATCAATCGACTGCCCCACTCACCCACCTAGGGTTTCCCTTCCCGAGTGCACTTCTCTCAACACTCGAACCCTAGGATTTCCCGAGTATAATCACACAACACCCGTACCCTCACGACTCGACTGACTCCTCATCAGCAGCCTCGACTATTGCCTTCGCGCCCTATTAATATCCGGCTCCCGTCCCTTGGATGTACGCAAGCCTCCAGCTTGCCTCCAGGCCATCCTTCACGTATGCCTCGAAGTCCGCGCCCCTCAGCTCATCGTCCCTGCTCTCCAAGGTCCCTCGGGTGCACACAAGCCTCCAGCTTGTCTCCATACCACCCTTCATCATACCGAGGTCGTCCAGCTAAGTCGATATGTGTAACCTGCGCACCCTGCACACTCAACATACACATATCAAATACACAAGGGTAAACCTAACTTAAACCCTTTGCCCAAACATCAAAACACTTGGTCAGTCTGGACCACAGATTGCCTCAACAATCTCCCCCTTTTTGATGTTTGACAATACGTTTATATTAGGGAAAACAAATAATAGTAAATAGCAAAGACCATGCTAAAACAAACAATTGGAATTACGTTGCCAAGATTCCATCTTGTACTTACACCGCCAATGCATATGCAATGCAATCATGGATCCTATCCCAAGGCATCCCACACCTAACCCTCCGAGTTAGGAATTTTTTCAAAACGGACTTTTTAAAACCTATCTTAAGGCTCCCCACACCTAACCCTAAGTTAGGACTTTTTCACACCTAACCCTCCAAGTTAGGACTTTTCACACATATAACCCTCCAAGTTAGGACTTTTTCACACCTAACTGTAACGCCCGGTTTTTTTTTTTTTTTTGACCACCATAAAGCGGCGTTACGTTAACATACTTAGGACATGTAGACATCATAACGCAGCGGAAAACTTTAAACTTACACCTACATGCACTTTCTATCATTCCTAGCATCATAACATACTTAGCATCATGTCATACTTAGCATCATGTTATACTTTAGCTTTCTGTCATACTTTAGCATCATATCATAGAGTCATAGTCATATTCAAGTACTCAGTAGTAAAGGTAAAGTTCCATCATAAGGCAAGTAAACATATGGTCTCTTGGCCAAGTCACTATCACACACATTCTGCAAAGCCCTCCTGCTGCTTCCTTACTGTTCCTTTGCGTGATCTGCGGTATAAGAAAATAAAACTATAAGCACACAAGCTTAGTAAGACTCTTTCCTACTCACTAAAACCGTCCTTCACTTAATCATAAACATATGAAACATTAGCACTCTTAGCGCTTAACTTAGAACATCATCCCTAGCATCACTTAGCATTCATTTGACATGTCATGGGCATAGCTTCACCCCATTCATAGCATGACATAAACATAACCATAAACATTCGGGTATGGCATAATTATTGACATAACATAAACATCGTACACAATCATAGCAAGGCATAATACTTGATATAGACATAAATAAAATCATGGCATAAATCTAATTACAATCATGGCATCCCACACTAGCATGAGCATGAACAAAATATTGGCATTCTAACGTAACATAAACATGATTAAACCATGGCATCCTAAACTAACATAAACATCAATAAACTCATGGCATCCTAACCTAGCATACACATAATTAAAGTATGGCATTCTAAACTAGCATAAAATCATGGCATCCTAAACTAACATAAACATAGATAAAATCATGGCATCATAAACTATCATAAACATAATTAAAGCATGGCGTTCTAAACTAGCATCAAATCATAGCATAAACATAAATAATATCATGGCATAAACCTAAATAATATCATGGCATAAGCTTAAATAATATCATGGCATAAACACAAATAACATCATGGCATAAACATAAATAAAATCATGGCATAAACATAAATAAAATCATGGCATAAACATAAATAAAATCATGGCATGAACATATCTTCATAACATACTTTTCGTAAACATACTTTTCATAACATAATGCATAACATGAATGGATGCATGTGGCAATCGTGCATATATATATATATATATATATATATAAGGATGCTTAATCTTGAAAACATGCTTTTAACATAATCATAACTTTCATTGGGCCTTGGCTTGTACCACATTCATTCATCATATGCGCGCATCCCTAAGTAAATACGAGGTAGCTAATCTAGACCTACTAGGGTAAGGACAGCTTCATCGGTAGTCCCGAACCGTAAGGACAGCATCATCGGTAGTTCCGAACCGTGGACAGCATCATCGGTAGTCCAGAACCGTCGACCTTACTTAGGTCCGGTACAAGCCCATAAAATAAAATAAATGCTTTCATATGCTTCTTCATTCATCATCATTCATAGCATATTCATTCGTTCATCATTCTTTCATCATCATTATGCCTTAAAGGCATCATCATGCATAGCATATTCATTCATTCATCATACTTAGCCTTCATTCATCGTTTCCATTATTAGACATGGCATAGGTACACATCATTCATATAGTATGGCATACACACACAAGCATGGCATACATTCATATCATTCATAAGACATGGCATACATACATATCATTCATACATCATGTCATACATACATATCATTCCTAAATCATGGCATATGTCTAAACATTCTATGACCTAACATATATTTCATGACATATAAGCTATAGGTTTAGTTAACATGGTATTCCTTCACCTTACTTAAGCATACCTCCTAATTACCTATACCCTAGGGTACTCTAGGGTACCCCAAAAATTCCCAAAAATTATATTTACTTACTACACATCATAAGGGAACATTAATCAACATCATCAAGATTTTTTTGGCATAATTATAGACCCCAAAATCATGGTGGCCGAAACCCACAAACCTAGGGTTCTTGGTTTCCTTTCCTTGTTGTTGGCCGAAACTCATAGGGTCTCTAGGATACTCCAAAAATTCCCAAAAATTATACTTAACTTCTAAACAACATAAGGAAACAGTAAATAACATTATCATGATTTTTAACATATTTTTAGACCTTTAAAACATGCTGGCCGAAACCCTTGAACTTAAAGTTCTGGGTTTTGCTTCCTTCATGTTGGCCGAGACCCTAGGGTATCCTAGGGTACTCTAAAAATTCCCAAAAATTACAGTTAACTTATAAACATCATAAGGGAACATCAAATAATATTATCATGATTTTTAGCATAATTATGGACCTCTAGAACATGCTGTCCGAAACCTTTGAACCATAGAAACCTGGATTTTGTTTCCCTTCAACATTAAATCCGAAACTAACCCATATATCATGCCAAAAATCCCCAAAAATTTCAATTAACTTCTAAACATCATAAGTGAACATAATATAATATTATCATGATTTTTAGCATAATTATGGACCTTTAAAACATGCTGGACGAAACCTTTGAACCATAGAAACCTGGATTTTGTTTCCCTTCAAAATTAAATCCGAAACTAACCCATATATCATGCCAAAAATCCCAAAAAATTTCAATTAACTTCTAAACATTATAAGGGAACATCAAATAATATTATTATGATTTTTAGCATAATTATGGACCTTTAAAACATGCTGGCCGAAACCTTTGAACCATAGAAACCTGGATTTTGTTTCCCTTCAACATTAAATCCGAAACTAACCCATATATCATGCCAAAAATCCCAAAAAATTTCAATTAACTTATAAACATCATACGGGAACATAAAATAATATTATCATGATTTTTAGCATAATTATGGACCTTTAAAACATGCTGGCCGAAACCTTTGAACCATAGAAACCTGGATTTTGTTTCCCTTCAACATTAAATCCGAAACCCACCCATATATCATGCCAAAAATCCCCAAAAATTTCAATTAACTTCTAAACATCATAAGGGAACATCAAATAATATTATCATGATTTTTAGCATAATTATGGACCTTTAAAACATGCTGGCCGGAACCTTTGAACCATAGAAACCTGGATTTTGTTTCCCTTCAACATTAAATCCGAAACCCACCCATATATCCAGCCAAAAATCATGGAAAACGTTGGTAACTATTATACCACAGGTGAGGGAGTCTTACCTTAGATTTCTTGATATTTAGACCTTGGATGGAAAGAAGGAAGAAGACTTGACCACACCTAGTCCTTGGAAACTTGAGAAGACCTTAGATCTTGGAGGGTGAGACTTTTTGTGAAGTTTTCTCAAGGGAGAAGTCCTCCTTGAGTGCTCGGCAAGAATGGAGAAGGAAGAGAGGAGCAAATGCACTTGATGGCATGAAGAATGAAACTCCCAAACCCCCTTATTAATCAACCATTAAGGTGGTGAATGAAGAGTTTTCTATGGCCCTTCATCTTCCTCTACCATTTAACCACCATTCACTTCCTTTCCTCACAAGAATTCCTTGCTAGGTGAGTTGGTTAAAGCATTCATTGTTGTCCAAGAGGTCCAAGCTTCAATCCTTGGCCCATGCACCTTTATTTTTTATTTTATTTTATTTAATCCTTTTTCTCATTTTCGAAAATTTCCCTTTTATTTCGAAAATTCTCCAAAAATCACCCATAATTATGCCAATATTCCCAAATAGAATCCTTTTATATTTATATGAATTTTACCCAATTAATACCCATTTTTCGGAGCCCATTTAAGACCCATTAGTACCTAATTCCCCAAATTAAATAGGAAAATTAAACTAATACTTACCCATAATCATGCTAATATGTCCAATTAAATCCTATTTATCTTTATACTAACTTTTACCTAAAATCCACCGATAATTATGGTACTAGAAAGGCCCATATAAGGCCCATTAGTACTTAGTTTTCTCAATTTAAATGAGAAAACATGAATTTTCTAGCCCAAAGCTCGTATCAATACTTCTAGATCCTTCAAAAATTATCTAAACATGCTCCATATTTTCATGGAATATTAAGAGAATTTTCCGGGTCGTTACACTAACCCTCCAAGGTAGGAATTTCCACCAAAACGGGCTTTTTAAAGCTTCTCCCAAGCTCCCTCTACATTGGACTTATAAAGGCTTTTTAAGAACCTCTCCAAGGTTCCCCTTACGCCAAGAATGGAGCAACCATGCTCCCCCTTCATCTCAGCTCCCCCTAAACCTAGGGTTTCCCGCAAAGGTGTGTTTGGTTTCCCAACTTAAACCTAACACTTCTCCCCCTTTGCCTAACATCAAAAAGAACCCAACAATATCCCAATTATTGGTTCTTTTAATTCTCAATGATCCTAAACACAGTGTACTAGCCCCCCATACACTCATTTTTTCATCACTTGGACACCAACCAGCTGCTGATACACAAATCAGCCCTGGCCAGTCGACTGCCCCCCAGGGCAGTCGACTGATACAATGAATATCAGATTTTTAGAATTTCTGACTCCAAATTTAGAAATGCATAACTAATTCCACAACTCTCCAAAAATTCCTAAATTTTGTGGAGAACTTTGTGGTACCTATACCTACTTGGAAAAAAATACATTCCACAATATATCTATCACCATTCCCAAGTTTGACCCAAAATATAAAAATTTCCTATGAAAATTAAGGCAACCAAGGAGGCAACCTCCCCTTAACCTATGTCTTCTCCCAACTTTCAATTTACCTAGGTGAAGTCCTACCCAACTTAGCACCATGACACCAAGTCAAGTTCTACCCAACTCAACTTCCAAGTTCTTTCCCCCTTGGACACAATTAAGGATTGCACCAAGCAACCTTATCCCTAGTGATAATCAAGAACTCAACACAACCTTAAACAATCTAAGAGTTTGCAAGCACATTCGCTAGGATATACCCTATCATAGAAAAATATGATTTCATGAAAACCACAAATGTGCTTGACTTTTGGTACATCATTGATTTTCCTAAAAGATTTGGCATTTGTATCAACTTTGAACCTTATTCATGATTCCTTGTGTTTACCAATCCTAACCATTATCAATTTACACAAGAAATTGTCCTCAGTTCTTCCTTTTTCTATATTCTATTATTTATCAAGAACTCATCATTCAATATCATCCATTGAATCTTAAGCACTTACTAATTCTCCTTGAATTTCATGATATTCATATAGCCTCATTTCATATAATCACAATTAAACCCTGAGGCAAACCTTTGTTTAAAGAGTATAATCAAGGATTTTAATTTTAAGGTCATATTCTATCATCCAATAGCCTTTTCATCTTAACAACTATAGATCAGTCGACTGCCCCCAGGGCAGTCGACTTCGAAAACTCACAGAATATTTTTGGGCTCTGACCAGTCGACTGCCCCTGGGGCAGTCGACTGATACATGAATTTCAGGTTTTTCAGCACAATTTCAGTAATGCCTAAATAATTTCACAAATCTCCAAAAAATCTGAAATTTCGTGGAGAGATTTGTGGAGCCAATGTCTACTTGGAAAAAATATGTTTCCAAACAAATGTACTCCAAATCCCAAGATTGGCATGAAACTCAACTTCTCCTAAAGTGTATCATTTTAAACTTCTCCAAAAGTTCTAATTTTGACTTCTCTTCAATGTATCTTTTCATACTTAATCATAATTCATTTCTATATTTGAATTATATGATTTTCACACATCAAAACCTAATTTTACCCAATATAAGCCTATTTTCATCTTTTTCCTCCCTAAATTCCTTTTAATGTGCCAATTTCCTAGGATTAAGACTTACCCAAGTCTTCCAACCCTTTTTGGCACAATTCCTAGTTCACCTAGACTTCCTAGAGAATCCATCTCTTGAGATCCATCTACCATGGACCCCAAAGGCTCCTAGAGCTCCCCCTTGAGCTCTTAGCCTTAGCCACCTCCCTAGGTGACTCAATCCACACTAGACCACACCGGTGTGCCCCCGGTGATTCTTGGCCTACAAAATGAACCTTCTTAACCTTAGACACCTTGTCCTTGGTTAAGTCATTCTTTTTACCTTCAAATGGCACCCCCTTGCCATTTTTAGGCTTTCCCTCCTTACCATAACCATATGCTACCCTGACATTTTTCTTTCCATTGGCCTTGGAGGTCTTAGACCAGTATCCCAAACCCGATCTATCATAGTTGGGTTTTAAACTACCTAACACCATATCTAGGCCCTTAGATCCAACCTTGAATCTTTCTAGGGTCTTTTCTAATCTACCAAGCCTTGCCCTCAAGGCTTGATTTTCCCTTTCTAAGTTTTTTGTAACGCCCGCCCTTATATCTACTCTCGGGGCGGGGTTACGTACTAGTAATCCATTCATATAATAAAAATTTAACATATAATAATTGTAAGTGTGCAAGGACTATGTGCTAAGCATGCTAGTCAATACATGTCAATCACATGTCATGCTTGATCAAAAGTTATTCTATAACATGATAGGTTCACATATTATTTCAAGCTCACAACCTAACCAAACAAAATCAAGTATATGAAAATTCTAAGTGTAATCATTATCATGCAATATCAAACCTAATTACTAACATTCATTTTTGAAGAAAATGTTATCATAAACATAGTAATGTAGATATAAAGATCTTTCTTTCCCGAGCCACCACCCCACACATCTTTAGCCTCCTGCCTCTTCCTTTAGTTTAAGTGTTCCTTACCCTTATCTGCAGCATAAGACAACACATAAACTAGTAAGCACAAATGCTTAGTAAGGATCCTGTCCTACTCGCAAAATCCATACGAAAGAATACAACATGTACACATAATAAATCATAAGCATGAGTTCATCAAAGCATACTAAATATCCTAGTTTCTAAGCATGCAGTATAAAGTACCTTAAGCATACCCTTCACATATAATAAATGTTTTCAAAACAATTCCATAAAAGTATTACTTAAAAATACATTCATATCATATAGGGCCCTGTTGTGTACCACATATTACGTGGATCACATATTGCGCGTTCCCTAATGAATTGGGGTAGCGAGCCACCAACCAATTAGAGCAGGACCCTTCCGTCTTACCGGAGCCATGACCTTACGTTTGTTGGGACCGGGTGCATGTTGACAAGGATACGAGTTCGTAAAATTTTAAATTTTTACGTGCAGCGGAAGAATTTGCATAAAATAATTTCCTAAATTATCTTAACTTCGTATCTAGCATGCAATCTTATGGTGTGTTGACATAATCATAAAATAAAAACTTTGCGGAAAAGTAAACTAATTTACCAAGTACCTCTCGTAACTCGAAGTAAGGGACGAGATCCAACCGTAGCGTCCCTTGGAAGCTCCGCCTCTATTCGCGTCCAAGCCGAGTTTTCTTCGGGATGACTTCACAAAGTCACGAGTTTTGTGCCGACGAGAACTACTAGATCCTCGGAAGGCACAACTAGATGAACAAGAGAAAATATAGGAAACTAACCAACGAAGTAACGGAATCGAATTCCGAGAAGAGAGGAGTCGCTATCCGCTTCTTCTTCTTCTTGTTCGGGTTCTCCTTCTTCTTGTTAGCTCAAGCCAACCTCAAGGGGAGGAGAGGGTTGCGCCGGCCCTAGATGGAGGAAGGTGGGCGCCGGCCCTAGGTCTCCTTGGTGGGCGCCGGCCCTAATGAAGGAGAAGGAAGAATAGAGGAGAGATTAAGAGAGAGAGAGGGAGACAATAATTAATCTCTTAATTCGGAATAAGGGCTAGCCTTTGGTTCCTTTATATAGTAGCAACTCCTTTGCTAAGTCTCCCTCTAAACCGAATTAACGGAATTAGTTATAAGAAATTTATCTTATTAATTATTCCGTTTAAACCGAGTCTTTATTATAAAAAAATTTATAATAAAACTAATTCTTCTTCTCTTTAAATTATGGAATAAAATTTTATAAGAAATTTATAAACTTTCTTATTATGGAAAAATCAATTCATAATTGATTTTATAAAATTAAAATAAACCAATTCATGGTTTATTTTAATCTTCCATAAAAGAATCAATTTCTATAAATTTATTTATATAAATTTCTTTATACAAATTTATTTATCCATAATTTATAAAACAAATCGCGCTAGATTTATTTTATTAATTAAACCAAAATTAATTGGTTTTCTCCTCTTATTGTGGCCGGCCACCAAAGAGGGTTTTGACACCCTCTTTGGCCGGCCAAACCAACCCGAACCGCCGCGAATTAAACTCATTTAATTCGTCCAAAAAGCCTTCAAAAGACTTAGCCATTTTTAGCTTCCATTGCGCCTCTGATAAATTCAGATTCGACTTATTTCTCTTGATCGGAAAATCCAATTTTCAACTCGTTTTAAATCCCTCGGATTACTCGTATTGCGTGTGACTAAATAGGCTTTCGATTTATGTTGACCGTCTATAATTAACCCATTAATTATAGAACGATCATGAGTGGCACCTAGTAGTACATCATGATCCCCAATTAATCGAAAGATCAACGGTTTGACCTCAGAAGAAATTATTCTGAAACCCTTCAGCAGCTCTAATGAATCGTGCCCCATTCCCTTCACCACCCTATACCCACTTGGTTCAGGACACGGTCTATGGTGTCAGTCCCCACTAGGCTGACTACGTCACACCTAGCCCAAGTTGTGTCTTTCTCGTCCTTTGGATTTCTAATTACTCTCATGTATTTTAGAGACTCTCACTCTAAACATGATATACTCTGGTCAGAGGTTTTGAGTAACAATCCGACGATAGGCCTGGGTATACAACTCCTCGCAAGGAGTGGTGAATCCTTTGTAGGCTGTTCAAACATCTTCGGGCACTTCGGCTTATACCCAATCATCCTGGGTCCACACCTCCTTGGAGATGTTTGCTTAAGATGTTAACGTATAAGTCTCCATGACCAAGATGACTTGAACACCGCATGTCAAAGGAACATCGCACTTAAGCGGCAGTAAGAACTTCACTGACATTTCTATAGATAGATTCCATATGAAGTCTTACAGTTAGTCACTCCAATGAACTAGTTCCCTTAACTAGCATCCATGTTTATCTCCGGACATCCCAATGTCACCAGCTAGTGAGAATCAGCTGATTAGAGAATAACCCATGCTAGTCTCAACAGAATTGACAGTGTCCATATTCATCAATTCATCGACTAGGGATATTTTCAATACTTCACATTTGCACATTAGAGATAATCACTAGTTGTGATCCCATCACAAATTCTCTTATGCTGTGAGTTGTATTGCGGACATTCAGTAGATGAGTTTAAGATCCCAATCAAATACACAAAACATGTATACTCAAATAGTGAATTATCATTTATTAATATAAATGTTTACATCATAAGGCGATTACCTTAGGACACTTCTCTCATATCACTAACAAACTCCCACTTGGCCTAATGCAAATCGCTACGGTATCCAATACCACAGGCTCTAACATGACCCTCAAACTTGTTTTGAGGCAAGGCCTTAGTTAAAGGATCCGCTATATTCCTTTCAGTGGGAACTCTCTCAATTTGTATGTCATTCCTACTTATAATCTCTCTGATCAGATGATAGCGTCGAAGCACGTGTTTGGATCGCTGATGAGACCTTGGTTCCTTCGCTTGTGCAATAGCTCCATTGTTGTCGCAGTAAACCGGCACTGCTTCATCAATGGTTGGAACCACGCCAAGTTCGGTGACAAACTTCTTGATCCAGACTGCTTCCTTTGTTGCTTCCGAAGCTGCGATATATTCCGCTTCCGTGGTGGAACCGCTACGGTGTCTTGTTTGGAACTCATCCAACTAACTGCGCCTCCATTCAAAGTAAATACGTATCCAGACTGCGATTTGGAGTCATCCTTATCTGTCTGGAAACTGGCATCTGTATACCCACGTATTATCAAATCTCCTTCTCCATGTATTAGAAATACATCCTTAGTTCTTCTTAAGTACTTAAGAATTGTTTTAATAGCCGCCCAATGATCCATTCCTGGATCCGACTAGTATCTGCTCGTGACGCTCAAAGCATACGATACATCGGGCCTAGTACATAACATAGCATACATGATAGATCCTATCGCGGATGCATAGGGAATCTTATTCATGCTAATCCTCTCGTCTTCTGTGCGCGGAAACATAGACTTCGAAAGGTTGATCCCATGCCTGATGGGAAGGTAACCTTTCTTGGATTCCGACATGCTAAACCTTTTTAGCACTCGGTCTATATATATAGACTGCGAAAGACCAAGCAACCATTTTGATCTATCTCTATAGATTCTAATCCCAAGGATATAGGTTGCTTCTCCCAGGTCTTTCATGGAGAAAGCTTTGGACAACCAAATCTTAACTGTCTGTAAAACTGATATATCGTTTCCTATAAGTAAGATGTCATCGACATATAATGTAACACCCCAATTTTCACAATTTGAATACCTGGGGAATTGTTTAAAGTTCGGGACGAACTTTCTATAAGAGAGGGAGGATTGTAACACCCCAAATTTGTCAATGTAAAATCATGACAATGTATGAAAATGGTTATAATGAAATGATATAAATTTCATGCAATCACATGCTATAAAATGTTATGAATGCATGAAATATTATATGCATGAGATATTATATTCATGAAATATTATTATCATGAAATATTAGCATGAAATATTATATTCATGAAAATGGAATATTAAAAATATTATGAAATAATATTCTGGGATATTATGAAATATTCTGAATTCATAAAATATTATTCATATTATGAAATTTCATGATGGGCTTGGTTTATTGGGCTTGGAAATGAATGGTGCTAAAAAGAAAGTGCAAGGTGGAGGAAGCAAGGATTGAACCTTGGACCTCCTAGTTGCACTCACCATGTCATAACCAATGAACCAAGCAATATTTCATGTAGAAGGAGAAAGGAACATGCTTGTTAAGTGGGTAAGAGTGAAGAGACATGTCTTTTCATGAGAAAAGTATAAATAGGTGGAAGTTGGAGCAACTTCCTTCTTTCCTTTTCTTCTTCCTCTTCATCTTCCAAAACCGAAAACTCCTTTCTCCCTTCCCCTTCCATTTTCGAAATCCCAACCCTAGGGTTCTAACCCTAGGGCAATTGCAAGAAGGGGAAACCAAGTGTTAACACTCCCTACCAAGACCAAGGACTACTAGGAAGAAGTTTGGAAGGAAAGGATCTTCGCATACCCTCCAAGTGTAGGGTACCCTACGATTTCAAGAAGGCGAAATTTCCAGCGCTAGGATGTAAGAATCCTCTCGCCTGCAGTATAATGGTTTATGCATGATTTCCTTGTGTTCTTGTTTTGGAGAAAGGGGAGTTCTCTTTAGAGGACTTTCGGCCACCCTAGGAAAAAGGTCCAAGAGTAGAATTTTAATCACACCTTGATGTATGCTAGTACCCCTAGGGATTTTATACATATAGGTGTTGTTTCCAAATTTTTGGAAGGACAAGAATTAGGGTTTTAGTGCCCTACAACTTTCGGCCACCCCCTTGGAGGGAGGCCTTGGTCCCTTTGGTTATAAGAATACATTCCTTAAAACTTAACGTAAATGTGTATGGGTTTTCTTAATGGTGTTATGTACAAAATTCTAGGGTTACCCCATGTGTAGGTTTCGGCCAAGAGAAGAATGGCTAGAGTTTTTGTGATGCTTGATATCCTATTATGTTCCCATGATTAGAATGGTAGATAAAATGTTGTATATACATGTGTGTTGTTTCGTGAATGATGACTTGTCCAAGAACCCTAGAAACCCCACCTTATCATTCGGCCACCCCTTGCAAATTAGGGTTAGTGAATGCTAATCCCAACATGAGATATAAACCATGTTTCAATAGTTAACATGAAGGGTACTTGAGGTGTTTGTAGAAATGCTTGAATGAATGCTTGCTTGGAAAACCAAATTCCCTTACTTGTATGTTTCGGCCAACCCTAGTTCTAGGGTTGGGAAGTACCTAATGAGACCATGAAGTATGCTATTACATATGTGATATGTGTATAAATTATGTGACCTATCTTGTTAGGTATAAAAGCATGTCTTATAGCCCATGGGGCACTCTTATGATATGAATATGATGTGATTATGATGTGGTTGATAATATGCATAAAAAGGATACTCTATTGAAACTGGGATCAAGAGCACCCGAATGCGTGGTGTGTCCCTAGGGGATCAAGAGCACCCGAATGCGTGGTGTGTCCCTTTGAGAAGTGATTAAAGAGTACCTTTAGGCATATACTTATATGAGTAATTGCATGATAAATTACTTTACTTTGGAAAGTTGTCTACCCGACTCGGAAGGGGGTCGTTAAACAAATCCAATGAGCATGTACGGAAGGGTCATGGCATTGGTAGGACGGAAGGGTCCTGCTCTAATTAGATTGGTGGCTCGCTACCCCAATTTATTAGGGAACGCGCATGATGATGTGGTACGACAACTGGGCCCTGGATGATGATATGTTATTTTGAAGTACTTACCATTATGGAACTTTTTGAAAAACATATTGTTTTCTCATTATGTGATGATCTTGTTCTGTAAAGTACTTAGAGATATTTGATGTGATGTTCATGACGCTTGATGAGATGCTTATGATGCATGATGCTTGATGAGATGCTTATGATGCATGATGCTTTGATGAGATGCTTATGAGGCTTATAATCTTGTTCTATCTTGATTACTGTGTACATGATATGATGTATCGATATGGTTTTGCGAGTAGGCCCGGAATCTTACTAAGCATGTTTTGCTTACTAGTTCCTGTTATTTTTCTTATGCTGCAGATAGCGGTAAGAAATACTCGAACTAAAGGAAGAGGCAGAGGGAAGATTGGAGGATGTGTGTGGTGATGGCTCGGGAAAGGATGAAAGATTCTATCTACCTTAGTTTATCTAGAATCTAAACTGCTTCCCATAATTACGATTGAAATTGTATTACTTTACTCTGAATATATGATGACTGTGACTACTCTACTGTTAGATAATACTATTGTTAATGTCTAATTCCTATAGTATGCATGCCAGTAAAATGCTAGATGTTAATACTTCCGGTTGCTTATAAATGCTTCTTTTGTATATGCTTCTTTTGCATGTGTCTAATACTAGATAACTCTTGCTGTATGCTTATTTGAGATTTCCTGCTATAGTGTGTTAAATGCTTTCCATATTAGGTTATAAATGCATGTAGATATAAATGAATTATTTGATTGGAAAACCTTGCTTGGTAATTTAGTGTTCAATAAGCATGCTTATTGCTAGTTCATGTATTGTAACTTTTTACTTTGGATATACATGTTATGATTGCATGATATGAATGTGTGGACCCGTAACCCCGCCTTTAGGGTAGATATAAGGTCGGGCGTTACAAGTTGGTATCAGAGCCAAGTTTCCCCTCCATCACACACACATCAAGCTTCCTTCTGCCGCTTCCAAGTAAGAAATCCTAAACTCGCTTTATATTATTTCATGTACAGTAATGATATTGATAGAGATGATTTATGCTTGCCTGATATGAAGATGATTAATACTTGCATAACAAGTGAAGATAGAATTAAGGCTTATGTAGTCATTTACTGTCTATATGATAGATATGGCTAGAAGGCGTAATACTAGGGGTAACGAGACAGCACCCCCACCTGATCTGATGCAGGTGATCACTGACCTGCAGCGTCAGGTCACTGAACTACAGTAGATAATAAACACTATGATGACCCAGCAGGGGAACACTGCAACCCCGCAGGGAAGTCAGAATGTGATACCTACTGAGCCTCCAACTGCACAGGCACCCTTGGGGACACTCCGGCCCGAGGAGTCCGACAGGAGGCCTATCTGATTCAAGTGGCAGAGACTGAAGCCCGGAAAAGTTCTCTGGCACCTGCGAGCCTAGGATGTCCAGGCCTGGCTCAAGGCAGTTGAGGGCACAGTGGAATTATTAGACTGGCCCCGAGCGTGAGAAAATTTAATGTGTCTCGTTCTGCCTCACTGGCGACGCCAGGATGTGGTGGGAACGGGTAAAAAGCTAGAAGGTCAGTGGATCAG
>JAGFNQ010002321.1:0-23714 GCA_024364735.1 Boesenbergia rotunda
AGCTCTCTCTCTCTCTCAGTCGGAGCTAGGCTCGACCCCAAACCCTAATTCCAGGGAGATTTCCCCAAATTTGCTACTCTGGAACAAAACAAGAACAGAACCCACCAATTCACCTTCTCCAATTCAACCAAGATTGAGCAACCCCGAAAACAGAAACAAATCAGACAAAATCCCGAGAAACACAGCTATCACACCGAAAGAAACAGAGACTTACCTCCGAAGGATTATCGTCGACTACACGCGTGCTCCGGAGATCGTTTCAAGGTGAGAGAGATGCAATCCGATTGCAGAGAAACGGAGTACTCCTCGATACACCCGTCGTCGCGAGGGAGAGTTCGTGGTCGACGATCACCAGAAGGGAAGAGACGGATCGACTCCGCGTCGAGAGAGAAAGAAAGAGAGAAGATGATCAAGGAAAAAGGAAGTGCGCGATCTGATCCGCGATCGGTCGAAAGGAGAAGAAAGGGAAAGTTATAAGGCTAACCATTTTGTAATTTGCCCCTCGAAATTCGGCTATTCACATGGTAACCCTCAAGTTTCGAGTTATTTCCCTTTTTTCCCCTAAACTTCCTGTATTCTTACAAAATCTCTCCCAAACACTCCCATAGTCGCCTCTGTCTATAATCTATCTCAATCTGCTTCTAAGATCGTAGATCCTGCACATAACAAGAAGATGAAGTAAAAGAAACTAAGAAATCAAAATCATATAATTGACCGACCGAGACAAGATTCAAAGTAAGATTAGGAATATGATAAACATTAGACACAGACAAATTAGAAGTAGAAATAGAGCTAACACTAGCTAATGGCATGGGAGAACCATCTACGGTCATAACCGACACAGGAGAACAATTTATAGATACAAATTAAAAAAATTGACATTAGGTGGCATATGATGCGAAGCTCTAAAATCAATGATCCAAATAGTGGAAGGTATACCTGAGATATTATTAGAGGACAAATCTTTGTGAGAAGAAGTAGACATGACATGTGAATGAGATGCAAGAAACTTTTGAAACAGTTCAGCAAGAGCTGCAATTATGACATTAGATGATTGAGTCACTCCAGAGTCTATAGAAGAAACTACTACTGCCATGTTGGATGCTTCAAATTTAAGGAATCATTATTGTGATTGACTATTGGATTTCTAAGGAGAAGACAAAATTAATAATCATATTTTTCAGTGGTCAGGTGAATTTAAAGAACTAAAAATCCAATTCCACTATTCAAAATATAGCCTGAGGAACGTTTCCTCAAAGTTTCAAGGTGATATAATGATTAAAACTAAAGAAAATATCATTGTTCTACCGATGTAGTGGGTCAATTTTTTTAATAAATCAACCACGACATAAAAATCGCTGAAGAAGCTTCACATTGATCAACCTTCAGACATCTGAAAATCACAAATCTTGACGATGAAGTTGAAATCCTTCCAATTCAAACTTTTCAGCACAACAAGACCTTGCTCTGATACCATGAAAACAATGCAAATATAATCTAAAAGACTATGCAAAGAGAACGAGAAAGAGACAAATGACGGCTAGATAATTATATTTATAAAACTTAGGATTTACAAAAAAAAGGAGATATAAATAGATAAATAATAACAAATTAAAAGATTAATTCTAGGGTAAATTTTCCTAAACTCCCTACTTACCAAGTCAACTTTGCATGCAATCCCTACACAAACTTTTCTTTGCATGCAGTCCCTGATGGGATGTTTGGTGAGTATTGTTTGAAGAAAAATGAGTATAAAAGTTAGAAAATTGAGTATGACAGGTTGCATCCACCACATCAATATCCATGTACTCAATTTTCACTCTTTTATACTCAAGTTTCACTCTTTTATACTCAGTTTTCACTGATGTATATTCAATTTTCACCCTTTTATACTCAGTTCCATCAGGGAGTAAAAACAAAGACAAACTTGTGTGGGGAGTGAATGCAAATCTCAAAGGGCTATTGGGGAGTTTATGGCAATTTACCGTTAATTTCTATCCTAAATAAATTCTATCCTTACATAAATAATTTATTTTATCATATACTAACAATCAGCACCATAGTGTTCTGTGGAACCGAAGGAATCAAAGCTTTGATTTATCAGGCAAAATAAGCATACTAACAATCATCCGAAGAACAAAGAAATTGGCTTTCAAATCCGAACCATAGTTGAGCCAACTATGGTGACGATTACATCTAGAATCTGTACAGATGGCTTGTTGTTTCAGTTTATACCCAAAAGTCCTAACAGAAACTGTAAGTTGTTTGCTGTAACAACATACCTGGTACTTTTCTAGTATTGTTGGAGGTAGAAACCGAGGCGATTTGAAGAAGGGAGTCATTGGATCATAAATTCAAACTTCGGGGGTTGAGTATAATAAAGAATTCATTTTGAAATGAAAGTTTAAATAGTCGTAGTTTGTGTTGTGTAGTTTTTAATAACAAATTTGTATAAAAGAAGGATCTGTTTGTTCCAATATCCTCCTAGTAGTCATTGAGCATGTACATCTGCTATGTCAACAAAGCTTATTTGTTACACGAACCATAGACAGTGAACTACCGTAACAAGGTCTCAAATTAAGGAAATTGAATCCCTTCTTTATCATCACTTGAACATTTTGCACCTAACAGGAAGGCAATGAATCATATATATAGAATATACATTAAACAGAATGCAAGCTCTCATACCGAAAGCAAAAAACTTAGAGGTAAAAAAAAGCTGCCATTGCCATTGCCATTTCCACCTAATATTATGGTAACAACGCTCTTCGAATTCCAAACATCGGTGTGGGGAAAAACTTGAGTTGAATTGATCAAATCTTAGCAAACCATAAACAGATTGGAAGCACAACCATTTTCAAGTAACAGAAGAAAAAAAACAAATAATATTGAGGGAGATTCTTGACTCTGGAAAACCGCGTCAAATTTCAGAGTTCCATCACTCACCACGGTCGCCTGGTTAACATCTGAATTATGAACAGAGAATGCTAGTCCAAACTTAAACCCTATACCACACGAGCTCCATGATAAATCAAAGGATGCATCTATGACAAAATTTAGTTATCATCCAACTTTAAAACAATAATAAAGAATCGAATGCAACACCAAAGGATTAGTATAATCTGAATTCATCACATTAATTATTGATTTTATTTATCCGGAATTCCTATAAGTGCAAAATGATTTTCTAACAAATGGACGATAACTGCTAGGAAAGAGAAAGCTCTCTTAAATCTAGGTTCAAGAGGATGTTATAATTAATCAGCTTCTTCTCTTAAATATCAAGGATTATTCACATAAAATTCATATATTATTAATAACTCATTAATGACTTATAAAGAGAGGTTTGAGGTGATTTATTATCTCCTTTTTTATCACATGGAAAATGCACTATTCTAACCTTTATGAGCGTAATTGAATTGGTACTCGGATAGTAGAATTATCACGTAAGAGTAAGATTCAAATTATACATGAAAATCTATGATTCTAACCCCACAGATATAGCTGAGTTAGTGTGTGTTCAAGCGATAGAATTATCACACGGAGCAGATTTGAATCACATGAGATTCAACCTTTCAATGCCTTGGGCGGGAGCGCTTGGGGCATTATCGGTAATTCTTATATTATATGGGCTGGCCCGTCCTGATGCAATAACTTGCTTCTCCTCCAAACTGCACAATCTACTCTAAACGAGAAATGGCGACGGCGGCGGGCAAACCCTCGCGCTCCACACGGGCCGCCGCCGCCACCGCCAGTAGCTTCTCACATACCGCTTCTTCTTCAATGACATCACACCACGTGCCGTCGAATTCTGGTGTCAAGATCGGTCCCAACGACACCGCCTTCGTCTCCTCTGGAATCCCTTCCATCTCTTTTGATTTGAAGTCAAACAATTGTTTTAGGGTTCCATCGATCTTCTATGTATTGTTGTTGTAGGAATCCTTGGCGGCGGGTTCCTTTTGGGTTCATTGGTGTTGGTAATGGAGGATGCCGATGCACCTCACCATCTCCTTCTTCTTAGGAACTTCATGTCGCAGGGTGTCGTTCTCCGTCAGCCCGTTCTCTTTGCCAGTCCTTTGGGGGACCCAAGGGCCTTCCTTGGCACGCTGCCATCTCCTACCTCCCCGTCGAAGGAGCAAATCAAGAGAACGATGGCCGGTGGCAATGATCAACAGGAACTGGTGATTTTCTCTAACAATTTCAGCTGTTACAATGGTTTTCTAGTTGTTTTTCTAGCAAGATAATGTTCACATATAGATAAGTCAACTTTAGCACGAGTGCCGAGTAGACCCTCTTTAGCTAATCTATTCATTTTTTTGTCCTATATGTCCCAATTTAGCATGTCAAACTTTATCATTAATTTCAGCATTGCTAGTAAGAGTAATGTTTGAAAAACAACCATTATTTTCATAATTAAAATCTGATTCCATATCAAGAACCATGAAACCATTTGATACGTAACCATATCCAATTAACACAAAGTTAATTTTTAGTTTCACACAATGACTATAAAAGTTCATACAGTAACCCAATTCAAGACGACAATTAACAGAAAACAGATTCTGTCGAATCTCGGAGCATACATGAAATCATGCAGAAACAAGGTACGTCCGCCACGAAGGTTGAGTTTGCAAGTTTCAATTCCTTTGACTTCAATTCTTGCATTGTTTCCCACATATATCCACTTATTGTCAGCTGGTACCCAACGGTACTCCACGTATGTAGCTCGATCACAAGCTACATGGTTTGTTGCTCCTGAATCTTTTTCGACTCAGTACATTCTCGAGCAAAGTGGCCCTTCTTGCCACAGTTGTAGTAAGTCAGCTTGCTTTAGGTTTCTTTCCATACTTTTTTCCTTTTTTCTTGATTGGGTACTGCACAGTAGTAGCACCAGCTTCTTTTCCCTTACCTTTTTCTTTCTTGAACCATCTTTGCTAATTCTTGGATTCAGAACCTTCAGCTACAAAAGCTTAGAAATCCTTATGGATTCTATTCTCTCCGCCTCCAATTCAATATGCCATGAGACATCAGTAAAAGACTTAATACTCTCATTGTGAATAAGGTTATGTTTCATCGTTTTCTAAAAATCAGGAAGGAAACGAATAATTGCCTGCACCTGTTGTTCATCGGTTAACTCATGACCAGCAACCTTTAGCTCTTGAATTAGATTCCTCAATACCCTCAGATGTTGGGCCATGGTAACATTCGAGTGCTTTTTACAACTGTCAAACTTAATTGTCAGTTAATGAAGCTTGCTCAAGTTAACTTCACTGCATTTCTCTCTATTGTTGGGTATGGCTTGGCGGGCATCCTAAGTGAATACTTGGTCGATCCGAGAGACCTCTCCATGTCTACGGATTAAAATTTAATCCGAATGGAGACTCGTCTCCCATCGACCGTCTCGTGCCGTATTGAACAATCCAAATTACAACTTAGCCAATTACCAAAATCAGCCTTGTAATTTGCTCGACCGTTCGACCGTGGAAAAGACGACGAGTTGATCGCCGACTTTTGTGTTTATGATCGGGGTCCAGTTAATAATTTATTCACCAAATTTGGAATCAAAATAATAAATTATTAAACATGAAATGATGAGACATATAATCATGGCATAAAATTGACATAAGGAAAAACAAAGGAGCATAAGGAATGATATACCTTTCCGATCAGCTCGCGGTCTTCTACCTTATGTCTCTCCCTTCGTGGACGTCGTGTGGGCGACGATCTACCGCGATCCGAGATCACCAAGGCCTCCAAAAGAGCTCTTCTTCTCACCTTGGCCAAAACAGGAAACCCTAGTTCTAGGGTTACCCTTGCCGCCGACGGCTTCTTCCTCTCTCCTTTGCGCCGCCGACCGCCGGAGCTACCGTGAGGCCTCCGGACCAGCAGAGCTCTTTGAGGGGAAGGAGAAGAAGATGAAGAAGGAGAGAATCACCCAACCAGCCGAAACTTGACTCCCACCTCCTCATTTGCTTGCGCCGCCTCCCACCGGCCGTTAGCAGTCCCTCCACCCTCACTGAGTGCCACAAAAGGGAGAGGACTACCCTCCCTTGTCTCTGTGAATCCCAGCCGAAAGATGGTGGAGAGAAGAAGAAGAACCGAGGAGTAGAACTCCTCTTCCCCTTGCACCGTCCGAACCCTAAGGGAAGAATAGGAGAGAGAGATGAGAAGAGAGAGGCATAGGGTGATGACTCTTGGATTAATTCAGCCTTGGTTTCTTGATCTCATAGGGTATTTATAGGGCTAAGGTAGAGACCAAGAGGAGAAGTTGGTTCTTGGCCCACTAATGGATCTAAACCCGATCCATTAATTAAGATCCATTCCACTAAAGGATCTTAATTGAACTTCCTCACCAACCCCCATATTTTCATATGGGCTCCACATATTACGAGTCGTCCATCCCCCCGTGTTTAAGATCTCGAATGCCCGTTAATTAATTAAATTACTGACAATTTAAATTAATTAACTTCTGGATCCATGACTAGTACCACTCAACCTTATCATCGTGCCGGATCAAATCCACCTGCAGGGTTTAACACGATGAACCTTTTGAGCTCATCAAGGGGGCATCATCATCCTGACTCACCAGGACACAGATTTCGTCAATAATCATCGGCACATCATATTATTAATATTATCTCCCAATTTACCGGGCCTATCGATCTAACAGAATAGATCCCGCCCATTGGTAAATCAAAGAAATAATAATTAATAATATATGTCCGATATTATTTCGGGATTAAAGGATCATACTCCATAATATAAACTGAGGTCCTATCCAATTATCGAGTCAGTACAAATTGGATAACCTCGGGTTTCGGTCCTGCTCAATGTGCTCATAACACACTAGTGTAATTCTATGGTCAAGACCAACCACACCTAATTACACTACAACCATCCCGATGGGATGTCCAATTCCATCTTGGTTGTGGGCCTCTGATTTATACTAAGCAAGAAACTGATAACACGATCTTCCGTATGACACCACACACTATGTTATCTACAATGCAAAGTAATTGGACTTCGTGTATGTACTATTATAAACAAACACCTAGTATAGTTGCGATTCTCTTTTCATAATAAAGATGTTCATATAAAGAAACTCATGTCTTTCAGTATACACATCTTACATCTAAGGGCTACCTAGACGGCATGAGCAGATGGTAATGACTCATACTCAACTACCAGGTCGTTTACCATTGAACTAATCAATATGATCTTAGTAGTGAAGTCCTTTTTCTTCCATGCCCTATAGGCATCAAGATCAAGTTATGCTGTGTTGTTGAACCATTAGCAAGTTCTTCCATGAACTGATTTAGAGTCTCTAGAACTTCTTGTTTCTCAAGTACATATATCTTGAGATGTCATATTTTATAGTTATACCCATATAATTTCTCTCCCTTATTCAGTTCAACTATGATGTTCTTATTTGTCATGATCTTATCATAAATAAACACATTATTTATTGACTCATTGTAATTTATATGCATATAATTTATAATTAACTAATTATAAATTAGAATTGGTTTACAAAATTAAGTGGTAACTACATTTCTATTCATTATTCGTATAATCCGATCTAATCAACATTGATCAATTCTATTACACATATCCCATCAAATGAACTAATCATTTGAAAGAATGAACTAATCATTTGAAAGAATGAACTAATCATTTATAAGAATGAACTAATCATTAAATGAACTACTCATTTGTAAGAATGAACTAATCATAATGATTTGTAAAAATGAATTAATTATTAAATGAACTAATCATTTATAAGATTTGTTAACATATAACATGATTTTTTTTTCATAAAATAGCACTGTTTGTACATAAGAACAGTCTATACCACATGACTTTCATAAACTAAATGGTTCAATATTGTTCGTACATAACAATAATAACAATAATAAAACTTTAACAAATTAAATAAGTTAATATCACTGTCACTAGGACAAACACTAGTGTAGTTGTTAACATAATTCATTTTATTTTAGACTTTGCTCTATCTCCTCAATCGTCTGCCTCAGCTCATTCTATCACACATCGAACAGGTCATCATGTATATCATCCTTGGCATATGGATTTGAAAAATAATATTGTCAGTACAAAACTAGTAATCCAATAACAAAACTGATTCATTTCAATTCACATATATGCATAGAATAAATACACAGAATCATAAGCAAATAAGAAAAAAAATTCTTTATATAAGGAACTCTAGTTGACTAACACACTGCACCGATCAATTTGGAAATTAGATCTCTAGTATTAACTTATTCCTTTGTCCTCATTAGAACTGATCTAATTAGATATCTTGTTGTAATTGTTTAATTTTAAGCCAATATAAGTTTAAGTCAAACTTATTGATCAAACCAATTAGACTGGTTATAATTTATGTTGGATCGTGAATAACGATAGAGGGGGGTGAATATCATAAATCGTTTCGGATTGAGAAATAGAGAATACGCAGCAGAAAAACTAAAACCAAACAACACGCAAACACCAAGATTTTACTTGGTTCGGAGTCGCGGTCGGCTCCTACTCCAAGGCCCACGGTCGTTGACTGTTTACTGCGGGCAATTCTATATGTGCGCAAAAAGGTTTACAAATAGAAATTACAATTGCAGTATAGTAAACATAAAAGGACAACTCTTCGTTACCGACGTCCGGTGTGGAATGTATCTCGGAGTAGAGGGACGTCGTCAGCGCTTGTATCTCGAGTTGGGAGGTTTCCGGAGCAGAGCGCTTGAGTAGAAGACCGTATTGGCATTGGAAGAAGTGTTGTTTGAAGCCTTGGGGTTGAGGGGCTATTTATAGCCTCCGGGGGCGCTTGGAACGTTGGGCCCCCCACGTGTCAATCTATCGAGCAACTCTCGGTCAGCCGTTATCCCTCCAGGATCGGGCTGAGGTTTGACCGGGGGCGCCCGGGACGCTGGGGGCGCCCGGGTTGACTCGATCCGCTGGCTTCTCGCTGGCTTGAGTTGATCCACTTCGTTAGCTTGAGCCCGGGGCGCTCTGAGCATCCGGGGCGCCCGGGAGCACAGGGGCGCCCGGGAGCATGGGGGCGCCCCGCCCAGTGAACTGCCGAAGCACATGTTTGCTTAACTTGTTTTGCCTTGACCTTGGGGGCGCCCTACTCAGCTGTTGCCTCTCTCCTTTGAGACATTCTGAGCTGCAGAAACTCATTCCTTCGGTCCTGCATCCAGGGTTAGTCCAAAACAACACAAAGCAATCAAGTATTAGGTTTATACAACTTTAGCTGTCTTGGTTCTGACTTTGGGTCTCCAATATGGAGCCCTAGGTCGAACTGACGCCTATGCTCCCTCGACGGGGAACGCATCCTCACCTACTCCTCTTAGGAGAATTTACCTTTTGCCAACCGGCTCCTCCGGTTGGACTTTTGCCCAACTTTACTCACCAGGTCTTCGTGCCCAATCCGCGACCAGGTCTTAGTGCCCACCTTCCGAGTAGGTCTTCGGTGCCCAGCCCCCGGCCAGGTCTTAGTGCCCAATTCCTCGAACCAGGTCTTCGGTGCCCAGTCCATGACCAGGACTTATTGCCCAACCTTATGTCAGGACTTAGTTACCCAGCCCATGGCTAGGACTTATTGCCTAGATTACCTAGGACTTTCCTGCACACTTGAGTAACTTTATTAGATCACAAATGATACTTAACTTTGAACCCTTTGCCAATATCAAAACAAGGTTCGATATGGTGCTTCCTGCACCAACAATTTAGACCAAATTGGTCTGGTTAAATCAACCAATGGTATAAACCAGGCCCAACCTGTTTGGACCAAACTGATCTGGTTCAACCAACAAATGGTTTGAGCCAAACTCGGTCTGATTGGACCAATCTAATCTTATTAAACCAATCCCAAGTCTAATTGGATAGTTTGGTTCAAATTAAATGAACCAGATATAAAAATAACTTCACTTATAGCACTCTGGTAGAGTGTCGCTTATGGTTCGACCCTTGCATGGGGCATCTTTCTACCCTTTTCTCTTTTATTCATTTTTTTTAATTTTCGTTTGATTTAAATAAATCAAACTTTTTCTCACAAAAACCTAATCCCTTTTCTTTTCTCTTCTCCACGTCGCCTCTTCTCCAACACCCCGCCTCTTTGGTTTCTCCACGCCAACTCCTAAGATGTCGCAGGCTCAAGGAGAAAATAACCATGAAACATAGTCGCGAGTTTCCGACGACTACGTTGGATTCTTGCCCAACAAGAGAAGAACACGACGGAGACAAACTGTAAGTATCCCAGGTTAGTTTTGATATGATCAACCGATTTAAGTTAAGTCATGGTGTTTTTAATCCCTGTGTCTAAGTGTACAGGAACTTAGGAGCGTAGAAAGTCGAGCAGAAGACGCAGCGATCGAGAAACATGGCACGGAACTGGAGCCGATGGGCTCGGTGCATCCGAGGGACGCGGAGCTCTGCGGAAGAGTATGTCGGTGGAGCGAGAAGGACATGCGTGGCATCCGAGTAATGAGAAATCGAGAGGAAGGATGCTCGAGGGGCGAAAGGCCGAAGTCAGGTTCATGTGAGCCTAACTCCGATTGACCAGAAATCACCCAAAACAGCCACTGTCTGGAGCCCGTGAGCACATAGGTGCCTGGGCTGTCGGGCGCCCGTGAGCACACGGGTGCCTAGGTTGTCGGGTGCCCGAGCACTCGAGCGCCCCTGTGCTATCAGACGCCCGAGTGGCTATGTTTAGCCGTTTACGAACGTTATGCGTTAGATAAGAGTTAAGCCACATGTCAAGCACCCAAGAGCACTCGGGCGCCCTGTAAGTGCCACGTCAGCAAACGGATAACTTTGACCAGGGCTATAAATAGGCCCCTAAAGCTCAGTTTTCAAACATCCATCAACTACAAACAACTCGATTATTAGTTTTCTTCTGTCTTGTGCTTCAACGTCTGTAAAAGGCTTCTTTGCCAAAAGGAGATTTTGATAGTGAGCTTCAATCGTCTTGGATTAGCAACCACCTAGGTAGCAACCAAGTAAATCTTTGTGTCTTAGCCTTTTATTAGTTTTATTTGCTTATGTTTATTTTAATTGATTTTTGCAACTAATCTTTATTTTTGTGAGACCGCACAAAAGATTGTTTTTTATTTTTACTTGTCGTCCACCTCGACTCGACAAGTGATATCAGAGCCAGGATGTCGCAGAAGGATTAACCGCCAACTGTAGCAAATTTTAAAGAATGGTTGGATCAGTGATCTACCCGCCTAAGTTTGAGGAGGAGCTCAGAGCATGGAAAAGAAAAATGAAGGTATTTTTTACTACTGATTATGAATTATTATTAACAATGAAAAATAATTTTTCAGCTCCAGAAGACAGCGAAAGAAAAAATTAAGGAACCTGACTCCTGGAACAAAAAGGAGCAAGCTGACGCAATAGCAAACGGAAAAGCGGAATTCCATTTGCTGACCGTCCTCCCTGAACAAGATGTCAATCAGATCGGGAAGTACGACTCGGCAAAGGAACTTTGAGAAAAGTTCCTGGAATTGCACGAAGGCACCTCGGAGACAAAACTGGCTCCACGAGACATCCTACGAAGCCAGCTTACCAACCTCCGAATAGAAGATGGACAATCAGTTGCTCAACTGCACGCCAAGGTAAAGAAACTAATCACGAGCTTTGAAAATCTCGGAGAAAATGTATCAAGTCGCGACGCTCGACGATACACACTAAATGCTTTCCCGTGAACCCCAAATTGGACCTTAGTGATCGACATATACTTTATTTCTAAAGATTTTAAGGTAAGTACTCTAGAACAACTGTTTTCGATTTTAGAGCTTCATAAATCTCGGTGTGTAGGGAAGAATAGGAAAACGGATAACGGGCTCTAAATGCGAGAAGAAACCAGGTAGTGGAGGAGTCGTCAACAGACTACGAAAATACAGCGGAGATGATAAAAAATCTTAAAAGTTTTTTTTAAAAGGGCTAATAAATATTCTAAGTCTCAGGGTAAAAGATAATCTCTAAAAAATCGTACAGTCCAATGCTATAACTGTAAAGAGGAGGGTCATCTAAAAGACCAGTGCCCCAAACTGAAGAACCAGCCAAATAAGAAGAAGACGTTAAAAGCCACCTAGGATGAGACCTCGTCCGATGAATCAAAAGCTGAAGATTACATTGGACTTGCGCTGATGACAAATCATCAAGAGGAAAACACTAAAGAAGGGGGAGCTACGTCAGAGGAATGTAACAACGAAGGGGGAAGTCCCTCTTTTCGAAAGCAACCCGGTAAGTGAGGTATGTTTCCTCCCTCATGATCAACTATACTCTGATATAAAAGCAATGTTTAAAGCTAACCTAAAATTAGAAAAAAAATATCAAAAATTAAAAATGAAATTGACTAATGTATGTTCTTATGATGATTTTGATAAACCGAAAAATGATATTGTTAATTTGAGAAATTTAGTTGAACAATTAAAATTTGATATTACATATTTACGACAAAAGAAAAATAGTTATACTGATAATCTAAACTGGTATATTAAAAATCATAGGGGTCAAATTATAAAAATTCTCAAATCAGATGTCCCATCTAAGTTTTTAATAAACCATGTTAGTAAAAACTTATATTGGGTTCCTAAACATATTTTAAAATGTTGATTTTCTTTTTAGTAATTAATTCTGGCAATAAATGCATTATCTTGATAATTATTATTTTTGGATAACTACTTATAGGAAAATTAGTGTAAAATTTTTTGCAATGTTCTATTTAAAAAAAAATTTTGATTTTTTTCTTTCAAATTTATTATGATTTTTCATTTAAAATCATAATTTTAAATGTTTAAAATACTTTAAAATTAATCTCATCGAATCTGAATTTCCTGGATTTGTTCTAAAATCTTGAGATTTTTTTTGTCAAACTGAAATTCAAAATTAAATTTCAAAAATATTAGAAAACTTTGATAATTTTTCTAAATAATAAATTCTTTAAAAAATTCTAACTTCTACAAACTATTTATCATGTTAAAAATATTTTTCCCTTAACATTTTAAGTTTTTGATATGATCAAAGGGGGAGAAGTAGTGTTAAGTTAAGGGGTAGACTCTAATTTTCAATTTGTTTTAAAGCATACACTATTAAAGATTTATTTATTATATATATATATATATATGTCGGTTGATGCACATCAAAACGGGGGAGATTGTAAGTACCCTAGGTTGGTTTTGATGTGCTCAACCAATTTAATTTAGGTTATGGTATTTTTAATCCCCGTGTCTAAGTGTATAGGAACTTAGGAGTGTAAGAAGTCGAGCGGAAGACACAGCGGTCGAGAAGGATGACACAGAAAGGGAGCCGACGGGCTTGGTGCATCTGAGCGACGCGGAGCTCTGCGGAAGAGTACACCGATGGAGCGAGAAGGATGTGCGCGGCGTCCGAGGGACGAGAAGCCGAGAGGAAGGACGCTCGAGGGGCGAAAGGCTGAAGTCGGGTTTAGGTGAGCCAAACTTCGGTTGGTTAGAAATCACCCAAGAAGACCATAAGACGGGCTGGAGAATGGTTAGCGGTTGCTGACCAAAATAGTCACTGTCGGGCACCCGTGAGCACACGGGTGCCTCGACTATCGGGCGCTCGAGCAATCGGGCGCCCTATGCTATCAAGCGCCCGAGAGGCTATGCTTAGTCGTTTGCGAACTTTGCGCGTTGATAAAAGTTAAGCCACGTGTTAGGTGCCCAAGATTACTTGGGCGCCCTATGAGTGCAATGTGAAGAAACGGATAATTTTGACCGGAGCTATAAATATGCTCTAGAGCTCAGTTTCCAAACATCCATCAACGACAAACAACTTAGTTATTAGTTTTCTTCTGTCTTGTGCTTCAACGTCTGTAAAAGACTTCTCCGCAAGAAGGAGATTTTGATAGTGTGATTCAGTCATCTTGGATTAGCAGTCACCTAGGTTGCAACCAAGTAAATATCTATGTCTTAGCCTTTTATTAGTTTTATTTGTTTATGTTTGTTTTAACTGATTTTTGCAACAAATATGTATTCTTTGTGAGACCGTACAAGAGATTCTTTTTTATTTTTACAACCCCCCTTGCTGGTCCACCTTGACCCGACACAAACTCTGACCGCGACATCAAACAGGGGCCAAGAAGTGATCGATACACAAAGATAAAATTATGCTTTTACAATCTAATGCTTTGATCATCAGCTATCTTCATCTTTTTTTTTCGTCGTCTGGGATGCACCTTTATAAGAGGAGAAAAAGAAGGTAAAGAAATATTGCTCTTTCTTCTATCCTGAGTTAAAAATATGATGGATTACTATTAACTCTCTTAACTCCAACACAAAGTTGTGGACATGAAGGATGAAGGATGAAGGAGAAGAAGAGGATAAGGCTGGGAAAGGATGATGACCTTTGCTTTCTATGGTCTCCGCTGTTTTGCTAAAGAGCTCTGATACACTCAATAAAAAAATTCAATTAAACACTCAGTGAATGACGTAACACTTTGTATGCACATGTCCGATTATCGCTCAAACATCATCGGCGGCATTCGATCGTCATCTCGAATCAAACTATACCCTGGGGAATATGATGAACCTGTCGAAAATCGTTGCATGTAAAATATCACGTCATTCATTGAATTTTTTCTTTAGACTTTTTTATTGAGCATATTATTTTTGTTTGCTAAAATCGTGGAGGAGATGAGGTGGGCGGGAGCATGGTTGGTTGATTGGTTCGTTGAAAAGTCAACACGATAATACATGAGTTGTAAGTTGGTCCACGCAACTTTATTATGTTTTCAAAATACATAAATAAATATATATGAATATTTAACAAATTTATTGTTCTATTTTCTTTTAATTTTTTAATTTTCAGAACTTGCTCCGCAGCGTTCAGACGATCTATCAACAGCTTTCAGACTAATTAACTCCTGAATGAGGCGAGTCATGTTTTCGTAAGAAGATCCACCTTCTTCCACCGCCCTTCTCGCAGTCTCTCCGAGCTCCCTCGCCCTCTTTCTCCTCTCTTCTGCTTCCTCTCCGTTTCCCATCAGTTCATCCACCGCCTTGGTCAGTTGCTCACCCTTCACCGGCATCCGCTCCTCTGGTTTTAAACTGCACAATTTTGCACCGATCGAGATTCCCATCCTGTGCACGTCGACCAGCAGCTTCTCGTTCAGGAATTGTTCGGCAAACAGAGGCCAAGTGATCACTGGCACTCCGGCGGTGATGGCTTCCAGGCACGAGTTCCACCCGCAGTGCGTCACGAAGCCTCCTACCGCTTCATGATTCAGTATGAGGAGCTGCGGAGCCCATCCCTGCACCATTAATCCCTTCCCGCTGCTAATCACCCTGTTCTCGAACCCCTCCGGCATCCAGTCCGACGAGTCGCCAGCGTTCCCCGTGACCCAGATGAACGGCCGGTCGGACGCCTCGAGGCCCCGCGCGATCTCTCCCAGCTGAGTGGCCGTGAACCGACCCAAACTCCCGAAGCAGACGTAGAGGACCGACCGCGGGCTCTTGGTTTCGAGCCAACTCGAGAAATAATCGTCGCCCATCGAAGCGGCGGCTCTCCCTCGCACGATCTTCGCGTCCAAATCTCTATTCTGCAGCGACACGGGACCGACGAACCAGAGCTTTGTGTTGCTCGAGTTGGGCGGCGCTCGATCGAGGTAGTCCCGTTCCAGCTCGAAGAAGCTGTTCATGACTATGCCGTGGCTCCCTATATAGCTTTCGCCTATCTTTGTCTGGAGCTCAGTTGGAAGAAGGAAGAAGTCGGGAAGTTGAGAAACCGAGATGTGAATCTTTCGCGGTATGCCGGGAACCTCAATGGGTCGTTCGTTCTCGATCTCGTCCCAGTTCAGTTCGCCGCGGCGGAGCATGGATAGTATCGTGGCTAAAAACCAGTTACTTCCATGGAAGGAGAGCAGAGAAATGGCGAATTGTTTGGCGACGTGGATGGCCCAAGGGTAGAAGGGATCGGCGACGATGCAATCAGGGCGGTGAGTTTGGATGAGCAGCGAAAAGGAATGCTCGAGCTTGTATGTGGCGGCGATGAGTTTGGTGGGGTCGGGGTCAGGGAAGGCGGTGAGGTTCTCGTGGCCCTCAGGGATTCCAGCTTCCGAGCAGGGGAGGCAGAGAGGGAGGAGTTGGATCGGGTGGAGGAGGGAAGCGTCGCCGGCGTTGACTATGTCGATGGTGGGCTGGATGAGGGGGACGTTGGCGGTGGTGGTGACGACGGTGGCTTTGATTCCTCTGCGTGCAAAGATGCAGGCCAAGTCGACCAAGGGAATCATGTGACCTGGAGCGAGAAAGGGGAGGAAGAAAATATGGAGGTCAGCCATGGAAGCAGAGTTTGCTGTGCGAATCGTGCCCGCCCGTATGGCTATATATATATATATATATATATATATATAACGATTGATTTTTTTTTCTTTACTTTAATTTTTTTTTTTTTTTTACGTTGCCGACAACATCCCCAAAAGCCAGTGACAACCTTTTTTTGATGTTGTGGACGGCAACATGTCTAAAAGTCCGCCCAAAAGCCAGCCACAACCTTTTTTTTTTTTTATGTTGTCGACGTCAACGTGTATAAAAGTCAGCCACAACCTTTTCCTAATACGGTGGATTAACGCCAAGCTACACACCCAATTTCAATACAGAAAACTACTCCAAAAAATAACCGTTTACCTTCCCTGACGCATCGGCGATGGAGAAATCACCTTGAAAAAAAATAAATAGACGACTAATAAACACTCACAATGATCATACAACGATCATAAATGATTATTTTAATAAAATTAAATAAGTTTTTATTTATAAATACTTATCATCTTACAATTCTCATTTCAATCTTCAAACACCTCCCTCCCAATCACTTCCACTCTAATCTTTAAACACCTTCCTCCTAAAAATCTCCTCTCTAGTATTTTCTTCCGATATGGATGAAAATAATCGTAATTTTTTGGAAATTTTTTAGAAAATACTTCTTCCCAAAATTCCCAAACTCCACCAAATCATCCATATTTTCCATATCCACCAAATTATCCACATAATCCATATCCACCAAATAACTCATATGGTCCATAATCCATATCCATATTCACTTAATTATCAATATAATCCATATCCACAAAATTATCTCCAATCCACTTGCAATCGGCATGCCTTTTATATCTCCGATTGGAAGTGATCCATTTACTCCGACTTTTGTTCTAGAAACTCAAGTGTCCGACCGTGAATCTCCAATTGAAGTTGTTAATTTAGATAAGGCGGATTTTGACGCTGCGGGTAGAAGAAAATGATCAACATGGAGTAAGTATTAAGATGAAATTTTGGCCAGATCATTTGTCACTATCAGCGATGATCTAATCATCGACAATGCTCAGATGATGAATGCTTTCAGGGGTCGTGTTGCTCGCTACTATAATGAGAATTGTCCTCAAGGTACACCCAACAGAAATACAAGTATCATACGATCGCACTAGCATAATATCATACAAAAAAGACATATCACTTCAATGCAAATTACAATAGCGTTTATAGTGCGTATCGTAGTGGCCACAGTGATGAAGGTATATTGTGGTTTGCGTATGAAAAATATCATGAAGAAAATAATGACATTGCATTTAATCTTGAGCATGTGTGGAGGATAGTAAAAGACCGTCTAATGTTTACTCCACAGTTTGTTGATCACGTTGTTAGTACAAAGAAGGCAAGAACCTCAGAGTCAGGAGCAAGCAACACCTCATCTAACCAAGAAGCTAGTTTATATGTAGACCTAAATGAAGAAGAAACTCGTCTAATGGGTCAGAAGACAGCAAAAAGTAAAGGAAAAGACAAAATGAAATAAGACATTGAAGGTATGACAACAAATTTGGATAATATGTTTGTAAAGTTTACTGAGTATACAAACATAAAAATGAATGAAGTTGGAATGAAACAAAAACAACTCGAAGTTGGTGAGATAAAAGTAAAAGCTGCTGAAATAAAAGCAAAGGTTGTCTTAGCGAAAGTTTTATTAAAGGAATATGCAATTCTTTCGAAAGACACCTCGCAAATAACACAAGAGCAATTTATCATCCATCAACATCTATGTCAAGAGATTAAGAAAAGATGAAATATGTAATTTTTATTTATTATAATTTTTGATTATTATACTTTTCAATTAATATAATTTTCAAACATTATTCTTTTAAATTAATGAAATTTTCTATTATTTTACTTTCTTAACTTCATTTATAATTTCTGTGTTGGTTTCGTTCGGTTAGGATTCCTCTCCATATCTTTGAATTAAAATTCTATTGATTAGAAGTAATCCGGATGGAAAGGAAACTTCCGAACGACCTACTTCATCATTGTGTTATTCGATTGAGTGATCGCTTGAACAAACTTGTTGTTCAAGCAATCTAACTCCTTTTATCGTTTAGCCGCGGAATAGATGGTGATTGGATCGCCGATTCTTGTGTTTATCTTCGGGGTCCATGATAAAATTGTAGGACCGATGCACGTGAGAGGGGGGGTGAATCACGTGACTTTTAAAATCTTCGTTATAAAATCAGAGTCGATAGAAAATTGTACGATGCTTTTTGTAACGTGCGCAGCGGAAAAATTAAAACGAAATGCGAAAACGAAAAAATAAAAAAAATTACACGAGGAGTTTTACTTCGTTCGGAGCCTTCGCCGACTCCTACTCGAAGGCCCAGGTTCCTTGAACCTTTCCTGTGGGCAATCCACTAAAAACCTCTATCGACAAACTACCGATAGAGTGATTCGAATACAAGATTGGGCGGAAGTGTAACAACCCTACACTTCCCCCTTAAATAATTTAAGTGCAGAAAAAAAATTCGTTACCCAACACTTAGATTATCTGAAGCAGCTTGGGTGTTGGGAGCGATCTTCCAGCAGCGGTCGGACAGCGTCGAGTCAAAGCACAAACCGCAGCAGAGGAGCGTGGAAGCAAGAGAGCGCCAAAGCTTGAACCAGAATCAAATTTTGTTATGTGTTAGAGGGCTTGCTTGCTTCTATTTATAGTGCCTCGATGCATGATCTTCTCAGCTCAAATTTTATCCATCAACAAGATAAAATAATTAAAAAAAAGATAATGTTTCTATCCTTTGCTTCAATTAAGAAAATAATTTAAATAAAATATAAATACAGAATATTGAAAAGTTAACCGAGAGGTTTTATCCTCTTACAATTTTATTAATAATATAAAAGGAGATTTTATCTTCCAGCTAAGCTTTACGTGAGAATTTTAAGCATTAGTAGGAATAATTTTATTCTCTAAAAAGAAGGAAATACGAATAATTTAAATGATAATTTATCCTCCACCAAGGCTTTAGATAAGGAATAATTTTATAAAATTCAACTACAAAATCTAATTAAATAAATTCTGTAAAATAGAGTTAATGCATTTAGAATCTAATTAAATAAATTCTGTAAAATAGAGTTAATGCATTTAGAGTTAATTAGACCCCGTCCAAACCTGGATAAGGATCTAACCAGGACTCAACCGAGGTCACCAAAATGGGCCTAAGTTGGACCGCGGCTACAGTCCTAAAATAGGACCCGTCCTCACTGGTTCGCTCCTCCAGTGACTTACCTCACTTACCTCGTGCAGCTCTACTCAACTTCTTAACCCACCAGGTCTTCCTGCCAGGGCTCAACCACCCTGGTCTTTTTGCCAAGTTTCAACCAACTTGGGCTTCAGCCAGTTGTCAGGCCCCGTGAACCCAACTGGACTTCTCACCAGGACTCAACCACCCTGGACTTCCCGCCAGGACTCAACCACCCTAGACTTCAGCCTGGTGTCAGGTCCTAAGTCTTTCAACCCTGCACACTTAGTAAAGAGGTCAAAACCAAAAGCAAGTCTAACTTTAACCTATTTGTCATTCATCAAAAATCAGGTTTAACTATTAGTGCAAATTGCACCAACAATCTCCCCCTTTTTGATGCAATGACAACCTGGGTTAAAGTTAGAAAATACCAGATAAAGCAATGAGTCCAAGAATAATATGCAAATGACATGCTCTAAGATCAGAAATTTTTAATTTTCTAACTCAACCCTTAAACCCTCCCCCTTTGGCATTCATCAAAATAAAGAAATAATAAGTGCGCAAGCATCAGAAATAAAACAAGCAATCAAGTAATATGCCAGCCAAGTAAAAAATACTTTAAGTATTTGGGGAAGAGAAAATGCTTAACAAGCATACTAAGTTTCTGAACTAATTCAGAGGGGTAAGTCAAATTCTTAATTTAACACAAACAATCTGAGAGCATAAATGTTAAAAGAAATGACTAGGTGTAAATTTAGAAATGACTTTTCGAACACCATTTTCAAAAATTAAAAAGGCTACCTTCAAAATCTTAATCTTTTCCAAAATAAAGAATATCTCAAGGCAAATTAATGAAAAAGAGAAGATTTTCCAAAATTTTCTTTTCAAAGGATCATTTAGAATATTTTCAGGATTAATTTGAGAAAAAAATTTCAAGATATATATATATATTTTTTAAATCCTTGTTCAATTAAAGAAGATATTTTCTAAAACAGTTTTCACTAAACATTTTTGAGAGTTAGAATACAAAATATAAACTCAAGCTCCCCCTGAACCAAGTAAGAAAGTTTAGCCCATTTTGAATGTCTAACCGTAGTTACTAGCTAACTATCTATAGGATAGTAGTTTTCACTAGGTTAGTCAAGTCAAGTACTAGTGTCTAGCTTAGCTTTACAGAAAGACTACTTGACTTGATCAATATGAAGTTGGTATTTAACGCTCAGACTTGCTACGATGCACAGGTTTAAGCATTCTGAAGTCCAGGCAATACCCTATGCATCTCACCCCGTTCTAAGTTTTAGCATACACAAACATGTTATACCTAATGTGCTTTGTGAGATGCGGCCTCTAAATCTATAGGAACATGCATCTCTAGGGGTCAAACTTAGGCTAAGTCCACCAGTCTCGAAAGTCAAGTTTGAAATCAAAGTTAATTTTTTTTTAAAAATTAAGTGTGAAAATCAAAGTCAATTTTGAAAATCAAGTTTAAAAATTACACATTTTAGAGAGTACAAAAAATGCAAGTACAAAAATTAACTCTAACTCAAGCTATGTGTCAAACAGAATTTGTGAGTTGAGTAAAAGTGATTAGGTCAATCCTAGTCTACAACACACATTCCTATTAACCTTCTTAAATTGCTAAATTCGGATTCAGGAAGTGGTTTAGTGAATATGTCAGCTAGGTTAGATTTGGATTCAACATGATTAAGTTCTATTTCCCCTTTATTAACATGATCTCTAACAAAATGGTGCTTAATTTATATATGTTTGGTCCTAGAGTGGTGAATTGGATTTTTGGTTAGATTAATTGAACTTAGATTATCTATAAAAGTTTTGACTTTCTTAAAATCTAAGTTAAAATCTTTTAAGGTATGCATCATCCAGAGTAATTGGGCTACACATTCACCCATTGCTATGTATTCAGCTTCAGTGGTGGATAGGGCAACACAATGTTGTTTTCTACTGAACCAACTAACTAGTGAGGGTCCTAGAAGTTGGCATCCACCACTGGTACTTTTTCTATCTAATTTACAGCCAGCATAAATCTGAGTCAGAAAATCCAATAAGTTCAAACTGGGCTGTTCTAGGGTACCAAATTCCTAAACTTTCTGTCCCTTTGAGATACCTAAATATCCTTTTAACTAGGGTTAGATGTGATTCTTTAGCACATGTTTGATACCTAGCACACAAACTAACTGCAAAGAGAATATCAGGTCGACTTGCAGTTAGGTAAAGTAAGCTACCTATAGCACTTCTATAATACTTAAGGTCAACAGGTTTGCCATTTGTGTCACTATCTATAGTTTGATTGGTAGCCATAGGTGTCTTAATTTCTTTAGCACTATCCATTCCAAATTTTCTAAGTAATTCTTTAGTGTATTTTTGTTGATAGACAAAAGTACCCTCACTAGTCTGTTTTATTTGTAACCCTAAAAAGAAAGTTAATTGACCTACTAAACTCATTTCAAATTCATTTTCCATTACCGTTATAAAATCTTGTAAAAAATTTGAGTTAGTTGAGCCAAATACTATATCATCTACATATAATTGAGCTATAAAAATATCAGTTTTTAGAGTTTTAACAAACAGTGTTGGGTCAATTTTGCCTTGGTTAAAGCCTTTAGATACTAAGTAGTTAGACAATCTTTCATACCAGGCCCTAGGGGCTTGCTTAAGTCCATATAAGGCTTTCTTAAGTTTAAAGATATAGTCAGGATATTCTAGGCTTTCAAAACCTGGGGGTTAGCCTACATAGATTTCTTCCTTAATCAGGCCATTTAGGAAGGCTGACATAACATCCATTTGATACAACTTGAATCCCTTATGGGCTGCATAACTTAAAAGCATCCTAATGGACTCAAGTCTAGCTACAGGGGCATAGGTTTCATCATAATCAAGTCCTTCTACTTGGCTAAACCCCTTGGCTACTAACTTAGCCTTATTCCTGACTGTTTCTCCTTGTTCGTTAAGTTTATTCCTAAAGACCCATTTAGTTTCAATAAATTTCTTGCCTTTAGGTAAGGGTACTAAGTCCCAGACTTGACTACGTTCAAATTGGGCTAACTCTTCCTGCATGGCTATGATCCAATTTAGGTCAAGTAAGGACTCTTTCTATAGACTTGGGTTCAATTTTTGAAATCAAGGCAATTTGACTAAGGTTCCTAAAGGCTGATCTGGTCTGAACCCTTAGCTCTGGATCGCCTATGATCTGATCAGTTGGGTGGGCTGAGCTAACTCGAATAGTACTGGGTTGGTTAGGTTCAGATTCAGGTGCAGGTTCAGTCAGATCATGGTCTCGGTCCTCAAATTGGCTTTCATTTGGGTCAGTACTAGACCTAACAAAATCAATTGGTTGGTAGGTGGTTTGATCAAGGTTATTTGGGCTAGACTTTTCATCAAATTTTACATTTGTAGTTTCTTCAATTCTTAGGGTAGTTTTATTATAAACTCTATAAGCTCTACTGGTAAGGGAATAACCTACAAAGATACCTTCCTCAACCTTAGAGGTAAATTTTCCTAAGTGTTCTCTAGTGTTTAATATATACACTTTGCATCCAAATACTTTAAAATACTTAATATTAGGTTGTTTTTCATAATAGATTTCAAAAGTTATTTTCCTAGATTTTTATTTATAGTTATTCTATTTTGTACATAACAGGCTGTACTAACAGCCTCAGCCCAAAAATATTTAGGTAGATTGTATTCATTTAGCATTGTTCTGGTTGCTTCTTGTAGTGTTCTATTTTTCCTTTCTACTATTCCATTTTGTTGAGGTGTTTTAGGACAAGAGAATTCGTGATGGTAGCCATTTTCTAAGCAGAATTGGTTAAATTTTTGATTTTTGAATCCCCGCCGTTATCGCTCCTAAGTCTTTTAATTTTAATCCCTTTTTCATTTTCTACTAATTTACAAAATTGAGTAAACATATCAAAAGTTTCATCTTTATTTTTTAAAAATTTTACCCAGGTAAATCTTGAATAGTCATCTATGATTACTAAACAGTAAAGGTTTCCACTAATTGATTTTACCACCATGTGAGTCAAATAGGTCTAGGTGAATTAATTCAAGAATTGACTTAGTTTGAGTTTGACTAGTTGGTTTGTGGGTTGACCTAGTTTGTTTTCCTTGTTGACATGCGTTACATAAGGTTGACTCAAGGTTAGATAACTTGGTAGGCCTCTAA
>JAGFNQ010002321.1:33238-107494 GCA_024364735.1 Boesenbergia rotunda
CATTAAACAGTGGTTGGCAAATTTTCATATAGGAAATTATACTTATTTTTGTACTATTTTTTGATAAATAAATGTTGTTTCAGCAAGTAAAGTACCTGATTTTTCTGATACTGAAACCGTTCTTTCTTATAACATTTAGCATTGTAGTAGACCTCTTAAGATCTATCAATTGCATTAATTTCATTGTCCTTTTTGGCATTGGCTTACATAGAAACAGTAGCAGCTTCATCAATTAGATCATAGCCACTTCCATAAAGGTTTGGTGTAGGATGACCATCTCCCACGCCTAACCATTTGACGTTTAGTTTTAAGTTGATGTCGTAATTTATCTTCTTTCACATGGCTTAGGGAAAGACTGTGAAGAGCAACCTTTTATTACAATAGTGTAGTATGGCCATCCTCTAATCAAGAAAATTGTGAAGTCTCAGTTTGCAGATATCTTGTTGCTTGCATGGTACTGTAATTCCATGCCATGACGAGAGGATATTATAATAGTAGACAACTGAGTTTGGGTTGTACAAACTATCAAATATATTGATGCCAAATAGTATGTGATTGCTTCAAACAGATATGCTAAATCCAAAAGTGGTACACGTCAAATTGACATTGTCAGTGTGATAACAAATCGTGAAACTTAGGCAGTGTCCGTTTCAATATTTTTTATTCATTCACTTTATATTCATCAACTCAATTGAAATTGATGGTTATGCGAGCCCACAAGAAACCATAATCATTTACAAATGCTTGGTACGCAACTCAATCATTTTTATTTTTTGGCCGTTGGATATCTCATTCGTATTCTCTAGATGGGTGGTTCTAGTTCCACCCGCGACACCATTTCTTTTGTTCAGTATTCTGCTAGACAAGATAGAGAGGTTAATAGATGAGTTTTGTGAACATTCATTTTATGGTAATATTTCTGATATTATTCCATCGTAATGTTTCATTATCTTTCGAATACTCAATTATTGCTTGCATATTATTCTTAGCCTTGTGTTGACTTGACCCTTCATATAATAAATCAGGCCCTTTTGGCTATTTTTTTTGTACTTCTAAGTTCTATGTTCAGAATTCCTCGTGATCATGCTGCCTTAAGTAATCCACCACAATTCAACTGCTTCTCCTGTGATGTGGACATTACTAATTGAGTTACAACTTCTAAATTCTCAATTTAGCACAATAATCACTACATTACACAATCAGCATGCTGTTCCAATGTTCTTAGGTTTTAATAACTAGCAGTCATATACCTTAACAAGTGCAAAGTACAGACGCATTTATGCACTGATGTATTAGAGATCATCAATCTATGATAGCTATGCCTTGTTTGCTCGTTGACCCATCCATTTAGTGCAGTCGAAGTCTGCTGCAAATTGAATCAAAAATTGTATCTTTAGATTGCAGACTCGAATACATTGTTTTGTAACTTACAAAATAAAATTACCTTAGATTTGGAGGTCCTATACTTTGGCGTTCATCTGCTTCCTGTTGTGGCTGGCATAATTGAAGATGAATGGGCACGTTTGCTTCATTTGTTATGTTGAAATTATATGGAATAGTTGAACTTCTATCAATATCATTCATACCCCATGTTGCATGAACCTGATATTGATCATCGAACATTTATGTTAAATACAATTAATAACTTGTAGACTAACTAAAATTGCAAACGCATATTTATTATTTTGATTTACAATGGTGTGCATTTGTGACCGTACCTTCTTGTGCAGTTCAATATTTTCTTGGCGAAAATAGTTTACCTTCTTGTGTAGTTCCATATTATCCTGCTGAGAAGCTTTCCCTGCAATAAACCAGTATTTTGGTGAATCAGATATAGAATTGTAAATTTACTGATATGTAGTGAAATATCCTACAACCTTGCGATCCAATGCTTGAATTTCTTCTATCAAAAGGTGTTCCTGCAATTATTAGCACATTTAAAATAGTTGATACCAAAAGGTAAGAAAATATAACTGAATGAAACCAAGGAAGCTAGGACCTTTTTCATTCTGACTCTATGCACACTTGTTTCTAATTGGGTCTCCAGATTCTGTAGATCTTTGACACTTAAGCCAGACAGCTCCTGCCCCATCAGCTGCCTGCAATTGGTAATGGTCTTGAAAAGTAGTATGCTCCAATATATTAATTAAACTCGACTTACAATATGAACATTTAGCTGGTTGTAGCTGACATACCTATGATTTTCTTGCAAGTTATGCAGTTGCAGCCTCAAGCTGATTGCTTTCTTTTGCCAGTTCTGGTGGACAGGGAATTTTACTTTATAAGCCACCACGGTATGAATTTTCTTGAGTAACAATTCATGCTTTCCTCTGAATAATATATACTGCAGCCCTAAAAGAGCATTCCTATCTATCTGGGGAATTGTTAAAGAATATATATGTGCATTCCGAAGTGACTCCATTATAATTGTTTGGAAATTCGTTTATGCTGAGTTACTCCAAAATTGAAACTGAGAAGTTAAACTGAATGTATAAGGACTTCTATTGATTGATGGGGAGCTGACTGTTGCAATGCCACCCATGCAAACTATATGTACTTATCCCAACTGAATCTGAATCTGCTACAGTGTTAGATAATTTGGGCCAAACAAATATATCGAGTTTTTTATTGTGAAAATTATTTTTTGGATTCCTTTAGCATTACATTCTTACCAATCTAATATGAAATAGTTGATACATATTTGTTACGAGATTAGAACGAAAAACGGCAACAAAAATAATAGAGAACATATCAAATTTACGTGAAAAATCCTTGACAGGAAAAAAAATCACGGGCAGAGGAGGAAAAATCACTAAGAACAACGGAATACAAAGTCGATAACTCTTATATCATAATAAAGTAAAGAGAAGTAAAGAAAAGGAGAGGTAAAGAAAAGAAAGAAGAGATAACCAAAAAGCTTTCTTGATTGATTGATTCAACTTATTTATGAGATACACAATTTATAGAGACCTTAGAATACTTAGTCAAATAAAAAATTAATAACAAAATTATTAATTAACAGATTTATAAAGAATTTGTTAATTAATATATTAATAAGAAAATATCTAATAAATATTAACGGATTAAACAGAATTTGAGTCATCAAATTCTAACAATCTCCACCTTGACGCGAATTTCACAAATCTTCAAATGAACATTCTCCACCTTTTTTCACAAAAGTCCCACAGGCAAATCTCAGCATTTAGCATCAACCAAGTCTAAGTAATGCTTTGTCCTCTTATGAAACATTTGATCCTTCGTGAGAAAATAACACTCTGACTATCACAAAAGACTGTAGTAATCTGTAAGTCTTCGCTAAGCTCACTGAAGAGTCCTTTCGGCCAAATAGCTTCCTTACAAGCTTTCCGTAAGTGATCTTTTTTTATCCATATCACCTTGTGACGACAACATCACCTATTACTGTGGATCCCTGCAGAACATATAAACTAGCGGTTCTCCTTAGTCCCTTCATCACAACAAGAAACTCTTTATCGACCTTCACAGCTCCACCTTCACCAGTGTACTTGTATCCTTTAAAATCAAGAACACTCAAAGAGATCATATTTCTCTTCAAATCAGGAACGTGCCTCACATTAACTGCAAGTGTATTATTGCCCATCAAAATGGCATCACTCGAAATCGTTTCATATGTTGAAAACCAGCCTCGACACGTATGAAACGTACATCCAGAATCAAGAATCCATTCCTCACTCTTCTTCAAATTAGCATCAGAGGCAACGAGAAGTTCACCATCACTGTAATTTTCGGCAACATCAGCCTCACCAGACTTCTCTGATTGTTTTTCCTTCGAATTTTCACCTGCCCTTTTATTCTTATTTTGCAGTTTATAACATTCAGATTTGATGTGACCCTTCTTCTTGCAATAATTACATATCTTATCGCTATTTCTGGATTTCGATCTGCCCCTGATATTACCATCAGAGTCTTCTCCACTCTGAGTTTCAGATTCTTCAACAAGCTGTTTCATTTTTTCTTTTGAGAATAATGAATCATAAACTTCATTCAAAATAAGAGTATCACGACTATATAAAATAATATCTCTAAAAGTCGTATATGACGAGGGTAAAGAACACAGTAAGATTAATGCTAAATCTTCATCGTCATATTTGACCTCCAAAGCCTCAAAGTCAGAGACAATTTCCTTAAACACGGTCAAGTGATCTCTTAACGACGTACCTTCTGCCATGCGATGAGAATACAAACGTTGTTTCAGACCCAGTTTGCTAAACAACCCAGTTTGCTCGTAAGACTTTTTCTCATGCACAACTGCTCCAGTTTTAGCCATAGTGCAGCGGCGGATTTTTCCTTCAAAACATCCTGTAAAATCTCATTCGATAGATGAAGATAGATCTGAGATAGAGCTTTTCGATCCTTACGTTCCTTTTCCTCTTTTGTTCGATCCTTACGTTCCTTTTCCTCTTTTGTCCATGTCGAGGGCATGTTGTCTATCCCGAACAGTGCGTCGTCCAAATCCACATGCGCTAGCACCGCTCGCATCTTAACCTGCCACAGCGTAAATCTGGTGTTGCGACAGCGTAAATCTGGTGTTGCGATTCAAAAACGGAATATCATACTTCATGCTTACCGTTGTCATTAATCCCGTTTGAAATCTTCAAAACCAACTTTGCTCTGATACCACTTGTTATGAGATTAGAACGGAAAAACGGCAACAAGAATAATAGAGAACACACCAGATTTACGTGAAAACCCCTTGACAAGAAAAAACCACGGACAAAGGAGGAAAAATCACTAAGAACAACGGAATACAAAGTCGGCAATTCTTATATCATAATAAAGCAAAGAGAAGTAGAGAAAAGGAGAGGTAGAGAAAAGAAAGAAAAGATAATCAAAAAATTTTTTTAATTGATTGATTCAACTTGTCTATGAGATACATAATTTATAGGGCCTTAGAATATTTAGTCAAATAAAAAATTAATAATAAAATTATTAATTAACATATTAATAAAAAAATATCTAATAAATATTAACGAATTAAACAGAATTCGGATCATCAAATTCTAACAATATTTTTTTATTTATTCTAATCTATTCCATACTGTCGGAATAATCGTTATTCTTTCTCTTTTATTCCGTGAAACAAACACACCGTGTAGTATTTGGTGTAATGGTGTTTTTGCTTCATGGGAATGTTTATTCTAGTGCAAGGAATTTTTATATATATAAAAACAAATAACTATTATTTGTAAAATTGACCTTGGAACACATTCTCATATATTGGGTTTTTGTTTTTTAAATTCATATGGAATAGTTATTCGTCGTTCTATTTTAGGAATTTTTTTTTCTCCTATTCCTTGAAATAATACATTGATTCAAATAATATTGGGCAATCTGAACCTGCAGTGTGAGCTGATTGAAGCAAGTTGATTTGATTAGGCGAGTCTAAATGAACAAGCCGCCCCCGAAACTATGGTGCAACGGTAAAATCACTAGTTGTTAATCCAGGCATCCGCGGTTCGATCCCTAACTACGGCGTATTTTGCAAGAATTTTTTTTTTAAATGAGGCGCGAATCCTGAGACGCTGGGCTTCTACATTGGCCACCGCGAGCGTTTCTCGATTTATCCTGGTGACCGGTGGAAAATTTCTGTGGGACTGAGTCGGTCATTTTAGGTTTAATTTGTCTGCTGTCTGGTTCATTAAATGAAGAAGCCAAGTAGGTTAGGATAAGTCAATCGATCAAGTCAGCTGGTCTAGTTGATTATGTGGGTTAAGCAAACTAGCAGCCCTAGCTGATCATTCTTGTTAAGTAGGCAAGCTAGTTGGATCGTTGGTGGAGTTGAGCTGACAAACAGGACTCGCTAATCGGTTTATCAGGCTGGCTGATCTGAGTGAGCTGGTAACGTTGGATGGTTTAGTCGCAAGGTAGGCTAGTCGGTCCAAGCTGGCAAGGTAAGTGATCCTGGTAGCCCTGATCAACTTACATACAAGACCTGACATGCCCATTTGGATCCATCGCACCGACCACAATTGAGCAGGTCACGGTAGGATGTGGAGGCTAGTTGTCATTCCTGCCCAAAACGTATGGATTTTAGTGTTAACAGTGTCAGGGTCTGGCTCTCCGCGGAAGGTTTGTTCTAAGGTAATTTTTATAAAATTAAATGGGTAAAAAATTAAAAAGGTGTCTTTATTATTTTTTATAAAATAAGTTTAATAATTTTTTAATTGAATTACTATATATATAATATCTATATAATAAAATATTTTAGGCAATTAGAGGGCATGTCTTTTCTATATTAATAATATTTTTTTTTCAGTTTAATGTTTTTTAATTAATAATAAATGGCCTTTTATAATTTTTTAAAAATCAGTTTAATATTTTTCAATTAAATTATTATATATTTAATACCTTTATATTAAAATACTTTAGGCAGGGCATGTCTTTTCTAAGATGAATTTTATAATAATAATATTTTTTCAGTTGAGATAATTAATAAACTATTTAATTTTTGTTGAGATATTATTGAAAATCTTCTTTAAACTATATTAATATTAATTCTGAATTTATTATTTCTTTTATTAAATTTTAATTTTGAAAATAAATCTCATCAAAATTTTGTCACTAGCTCATGTTAATTTTGAATGTTATAATCTCATCAAATTCTGAAACTAAACTATCTTTTGAAAGTTAGTCGAATAATTTTGAAGTTAGTGCGACAGCACAAGAACTGTGCTCCATGTATACTATAGCTGCTAGACACCTGAATAAAGGTATTTTTAGAATAAGCTAATGGTCCATTTGATGACAATATTAAGGGGCTAAACTTTTTCCCAATTAAAATCTTACTAATAGTAAAGAAAAATCCTACGTATATCCTCTGTTTACTGTAATCAATGAATCTGCTTGTGGATGGATTATCAAAATGGTTGAATCAGCCGGTCTGATCCAGGGCTATAAACATGTTTAAACAAAATATAGTAGATTGCTTTTGATGCATTAGTAATTATATCGATGATACGTGGGGCCAAAAACGCATGATTGCTATGAAAAAATAACTCTATTATACTGGTGCATCGGAACTAGGGCTGCAAACGAGTCGAGCCGAGCCGAGCCGAAGGTCGGCTCGAGCTCGAGCTCGAGAAAACCAAAGGAGCTCGGCTCGAGCTAGTAAAATCGAGCTCGAGCTCGGCTCGAGTCGAGCTCGAGCCGAGCTCGAGCCAAATTCGAGCCGAAAAATCTAATAAAAATGGGATAAGGTCATGATTCGAACTTGCAACTTCTGCTACATGAGAACCTCCACCGAAACCTTCTAACCACAAATACCTCATCAAGTTCTTATTTATTTATGGAAAACAATGTCATCAAGCCTGGGATAGATCCCAGGCTTGGCTCGATATGGCTCGACGAGCCATCGAGCAAGCTTTGAATTGGCTCGGGCTCGGCTCGAATTGTAAACGAGCCAGCTCGAGCTCGGCTCGAGCTCGGTCAACTCCGAGCTCGAGTCGAGTTTTGATCGAGCGGCTCGCGAGCGGCTCACGAGCGGCTCGACTCATTTACACCCCTAATCGGAACCAAACGAAAAGTTACAAGGGCGTCATGTGATTTGACATGTAATGAATGACAGATGCAGATGAGCTGTAAACCTCAAAGCACATAGGCCGCTTAATGGATAAGATGCTTTACTTGCGCACGTGACTGACAATCTAATACAAGAGCTGGTTTTAATACTCTATTCTATTGATAAACTCTATTCTAGTGATGGCCTTTTCAATTTTTAATACTAGTGATAAGCTGTTCAACTTGTGAAATAAAAGGTCTTAACGATAAGCTTCAGCAAAAACAGGTTGTGGTATGATATTGAACAAACCTGTATCCATCTCTTCTAATATTAATTTCGACCTTGCAGTTTAATATTAAACACTGTGGTGAAGGTCTCAAGTTCATGCAAAACTGAAGTGTGAAAGATCCTTCAGCAATCATCTAGGTTTTAAATAATTAAATATCTAGTTATCTAGTCCTTCACAAATATTCCCACATCTAGGTTTGTAATTCTCTGAATTTGGAATTCAAATTATGGTTGGGGCATGGTTCGGTAAAAACAAAATAATATCAGGACTAGGTTAATAATAAAGGGTATGAGTATGGTAAGACGCCCAATTTTCTTTTCCTCGGCTTTCGGGTTTTTGAGGAAAATTATTAGGGAAAAAAACAAAGGTTAACTTGTTTTTACTCTATTATATTCAGTTCCTCCCTTGAAAAATAAAAAAACATTTTCCGCTTTCCTTTGTCATGATATTTCATCCCATTCAAAATACACTCATTGGGTTCATTCATAGCCTGACAACAATTTTATGAATATTTACCGTTATAAATTGATACAAGGGGTTTAATAAACGCGCTACGTCAAATATTCCAATCCTTAATCCAAGGTCATAAGAAATTAAAATTGGTATAAAAATAGAATAATCAACTTTTTTTGGATAGATGATTTTTATTACGATATGTTAAAATATGAAGAAAAAAATATTTTAGTATCCTCCTAAAAGGTCTCCGATTTTTAGAGCTATGGATTGCATGATCATTTTTCTAAAACCGCCACTAATTGACAGATTGGCACTTTACCGAAACTTAAACCTTCTATTTCATTAAGAGAGATATAAACTCAATGCCAATTCCTAGAGAACTAGCCTTATCTAATAATCGGTTTCATAGAATCCATCGTTAACTAGTAAATTCTAGGATATAAATATTTAGTCGAGCAACATAAATCCAGACAAATTGCAATGACGCTCAATATGCAACTAGACAGCTCAAATTGTAAAGCAAAAAACAAAAATACCTTCATTTCTGAAGCCGCAGACGTAATTAGATGCTGTGCCTCTTTTGATTTAGTGTATCGCTCGATGACAGACTTCATGCTGATATATTTACATGTTAAAAAAAGAGAGAGAAAAAAATTAGAATTAACTTCTAGATTATAATGTGTAAAAAAAGGCTGAAAAAAATGAATATTTTTCTTTAGTTTAGCCAGATGAAAAATGAAAATAAATAAAACCCTTAAACTCGATCTCAATAAAATCCCTCCCTCCTTGGCCAGATTGATCCCCGCACCGATCTCAACCCATCTCTTCCGCCTGATTGAGCTCGGCTTGCTAGAGCACCTCAGCTCAGGTGGCCCTCTCCATAAGGAAAAACAAGGAGCTCTTAATGATCACTAAGAGGCCCGGCCAAAGGGCGCGGAGGTAGCTAAGGAGGGATGGCGTAGTTAAAGGAACAATGCACAGCTGCCATAGTACCAGAGGAGTATCGTATGAAAGCTGTGGAGAGTATGAATAACTTGCATAAGCAAAAGACCACTAGTATAATTTCGAATAGTTGCTTTTCCACGGAATCCTATGCATTTTTTTTACCAATAAATAATTTTTTATCAGCTATGAATTTTTGTCATGTAACAATTTACTCTTTTTCCCCCTGATCAATGTATTTTCAAATGCATGGAAAATATAATCGCTATATAAAAAAGCTTAGTTGGTGACGAAATGATTAAAATATCCTATTTAAAATGCAAGTGTTTGACACAATTATTTGTAGAGCCGTTTATTCCAAGTCGGTGATAGCTCAAGCATCCAAAACGAAAAGGCATTTATCCTTTTGTAAAAAAGAAAGTAGGGAAAGACCAGACCTCCCATCTAAATGATCATACAGAATCCTAGCAAATGAAACAAAGCGTGTCCGAATTTGTTATTGTCAATCAAAACAATGATATCAGTGATATTGCAGTTCCTTCATTTCTCCTGATGTAATATAAAGCCATAATGCAGTAAAAGAGTCATGCGACTATGCGAGAATAAAAAAAAAAATCATATTAAGCGTCATATGGTGAGCGCAGAGTGCTAAAAACCTCAAATAAGAAAGAATCGTCGGAAGTCTGGCGATTGTCTAACTTCTCAAATTAATATAAATCTCTTATAAATATAACATCAATTCTTTTGTATTGAAAACCTAGGGATAGATGAAATAAAACAAAGAGATCATAATCACCATCTTCTTGATCAGTGATGCGGGAGTTCCTTTATTTTTCCTAAAGTGAAGATGATAATGCAGTAAAAGAGTCATGTGAGAGTAAAAAAAAATCGTATTAAAGTATCATTCTCTAGATTCATTTGTAGATCGACCAATTTCTAGACTATAGATCATGATCCACGTAGTTACTTATATCAAAGAGCTGATCAGTAACTGATAAGGAGAGAAAGAGAGATCGAGAGGAAAAGATGTGAACCTGGTGTTGGAGAACTCGTAGAGCCTGCCAGTGCTGGAGAAGACGACGACGCCAACCTCCGCGTCGCAGAGGATGGCGAGCTCCTTGGCCTTCTTAAGCAATCCATTCCTCCTCTTCGAAAATGTCACCTGTCGGCTCGTCGTGTTGTCGATCCTCTGGATCACTATCTTTCCTCTCCCCATGATCTACAACCCAACGAATCCAACAATCAAAAAGGGTAAAATCGCAGTACGAGAGAGAACAACGTCCTCGATCGATCAGATCTGGAGAAATTAAGCAAACGGGAGGGAGATCGAGGCGATCGAAAACCTAGTTTCAGAAAACAGAAACGACGGCGACTCGATCACGTACCTGATGCTTGTCGGTCAATCGGTTAGCACTGGCAGCGGCTGATGAGATCGACGATCCCTAGCTCCGGAATCGATCGGTGAGGGGACGGAAAAGGGAGAAGGGATTCGGCTCCTCCACGGAGATTAGGGATGTGGGGGATGAATTGATGGATCGACTCATTGGCGGAGCATTTGGAGGAGTTTGAGGGTCGGCGTACGAACTGCAAGGGAAGGTGCACCCCCTACCATATCGATCACCGACGCGTGGTGGGACGGCGCAGTGGATATATATATATAGTCGGAAGTAGGCACCAAGCATCGCACGGCACCAACAGGCAACAACTATTTTTGTTTTAATGTTTTTGTATTGTTTGAAATTAAATGGAAGAGCAAGCATTTAATTTTTATTTTTATTTTATTTTTTTTAACAAAACTATTAGTTTCTAAAGTCTTAAATGAGGAGATAAAGTAAAAGCGGAATTTAAAATTACCAAATTGCAAAATGTTTGTTTATGCTATTTTTTAAAATAAATTTGGTTTATTTTAAAAATTATTAAATTATTAATTCGAGGTTATTTAATTATTTAAAATTTTTAAATTTGCATAGTCAATACTACTATTCTCTAGCAGTGAAAGATGATCGTCATCTTTTCTCCAAGATGCTTCATACATTTTAGAAGAAGATAAATGACCTTCTTAAATTAAAAACAGAAATTATTCGAAATAATATTTATATAAATTATAGTTAAGTATCAAGTATACTCGCAAGGTCAAATACTATTTTTGGATGATGGGTATGGTTACTTCAATATTGTGCGCTCGTTGAAATATCACTGTATCTAAAACGGGAAGTTAATAATGGTCAATGATCCTGTCGACAAATGAAAAGGGCTCTCGCTTAAATAATGCAATAAGACAGATGAGTCGCAGAGGAGTTTAGGGTTTGATCAGAAGCTAGCAAGGAGAACAGAACTTTGGGGCGGAACAGGGTTAAGAATTGAATCACAGGGAAACTATGAGAGGATGAGAAGCCAATCCAACAGAATCCCCTCTTTGAATCACTAGGCGGACCTTATATAGGGGTGGGGGAGGACTCCTGTCTTGTCTGGGCTGTCTTGTCTCATAAAAGTCAATCTTCTGACATGATCCCTTGGCAGCCTTAGTTTCCACCAAGATCTGGTGTGGTCACCGAAAGGTCTATCCATGCTGTTACTTTTCTGTCTTCATCAATGTCTGATGTCTTAGAAAGATATGATTATGGCAGGTATCTCTTCTTGATAATGAGAGGATGTGAGATATCTTTCTTCTGTATCTGAAGGAGTCTAATGATAATTAAACGACTCTAATCGTGTGGTCACGATCTTATTATGCAGCTCTACAAATCCCTCTGGTCATAGCCAACCAGTCGCAAGGAGTCATCCGAAAGGGCTCAGTCGCCCAGCCACCAATGGCTTTTGGATGGGCAAGTCGACTGTGAATGAATTTAGTTGCTCTTGACGCCCGATAGTCTGACCGACTTGTTGGATACGCCCAACCGGACAACCAGTCCTCAGGCCGCGAGTCGCTTTTTAGAGCGGGACGGGTAATTTCAGTTACAAGACGAATAAGTCGTCCGGTCAGGCATGTCCGACCGGGAATGTCCACCTGGAGCCCAAATACACGACCGAAGGTCAGTACCCCTAATTTAAGGGAGTCCCAGGCGTGATTTTCCGTCCGCCCGACTGAACACTCCCGATTGAGTACTGTCGACCGGGCTCATCCGACCGGCAACCACCAACCGGATCATAACCCCGCAGCCCCGAACGCATCATCTAGCTAGGTCAACCCCTGTGCGCCCTCTCTACCTGACCAAGTCGCCTACCCGATTGGACTACCTACTAGACCGGATTACATATCCGACCGGATAAGTCAGTTAGACTCAAGGTATTCAAATATTTTCCTTGAGAAGAACAAATAAAGAAATTATAACTGAAGTTTTACGTATTTCATTAGAATTAGAAACATTAGGTAAAAGCTCCTTTTCCCATTGCCTCGTTTTCAGTTAATCGGTTATTATTTTTAGTTAATTTGTTTGATAGTTATAATTTTGGATAAATTTTTATAAACTCCCCACATACCAAGTCAACTTTACATGCAATCCCTACATAACTTTTTCTTTGCATACAGTCCCTGATGAGATTGACAAGACAGAATGGTGAGTATTATTTGAAGAAAGTTGAGTATAAAAGTTAGAAAATTGAGTATGCAAGGTTGTATTCACCACAACAATATCTCATGTACTCAATTTTCACTCTTTTATACTCAAGTTTCACTCTTTTATACTCAGTTTTTACTGATGTATACTCAATTTTCACTCTTTTATACTCAATTCATCATGGAGCAAATATAAAGAAAAATTTATGTGGGGAATACATACAAAGATCAAAGGACTATTGAGGAATTTATGACAATTTATCGTATAATTTTCACTTCATGCCTGTCACATGAATTAATTTTCATAGCCGCACATGTATGTATATAGATAATTATTTAAATAAAATTTAAGATTAATTTTTAATAAATATAAAATATGTGTATGACTTTTTTTTTTATATAAAGGATCATTATACTAAGAAAAAAATACCATTTATAATTTACTTATCTATATTTAATTGAAGACTAAACGTTATCATTTTTTACTTTATTTTTCTTATTTTTTAAAATATTAATTAGCCATTGTAATGTAATAATAGAGAACAACAATATATTTATTGATAAAATGGAGGGAAAAAATCTTGTAAATGATAGAAAATGAACTTTATTTTCAAATGAAATTGTTTTTTAAAATATATAAATAAAAGGGTTTTACTAATTTTGTTTGTTAATTAGAAATTTTTTATCATAAAAATATTGAAATTATTTTTTTAAAATAAATTGACCTAAGTTATCATTTAATAATAATAATGAATAAATAATAAAATTTAATTAAAAAATGAGAAGTCAATTTGAACTAATTAGTAACTTTTATTCATTTAATTTGATTTAATTTCTTAACTAAATCAGGATATAGTTATTATACAAATTACATAATTTCTTAATAAAAAATAAAATCAAAATAATTAAAATTAAAAAAAAATTGTGTCGTGGGTTTAGTAAAAATATAAAAGAAAATAAATGATATGTCGTTTCAGGTATTAAAATAAGGGTAAATTTTCCTAAACTCCCTACTTACCAAGTCAACTTTGCATGCAATCCCTACACAAACTTTTTTTTGCATGCAATCCCTGATGGGATGTTTGGTGAGTATTGTTTGAAGAAAATTGATTATAAAAGTTAGAAAATTGAGTATGGCAGGTTGCATCCACCACATCAATAACCTATGTACTCAATTTTTACTCTTTTATACTCAAGTTTCACTCTTTTATACTCAGTTTTCACTGATGTATACTCAATTTTCACCCTTTTATACTCAGTTCCATCAGGGAGTAAAAACAAAGACAAACTTGTGTGGGGAGTGCATGCAAATATCAAAGGGCTATTGGTGAGTTTATGGCAATTTACTGTTAAAATAATCTATATTTTTTAAATAAGTGTTTAAATTTCGTTTAAATTACCATTTAGATTCTATATGAGTGCGTCAAACTTGATCAGATCTGTGCAGCGATGCAATGCACACGTGACACTTGAGAACTCCGGCAACACCAACTGTAATGACCCTCCCGAATTAAGAATTAATTTAATATCATAATGAGTTGATGACCTATATATCAAATATTAAATTCATAAGAATAGATACTACACTTGATCTTAGCTAAAAGATCGAGAAATATATAAATTGTTATTGTTGGAAATGATCAGATGGCTAGGAGGGGGGGGGAATAACTTCTTGCCCACAATGTTAATGTTTCTTTCTACAAGGTTAGTATGCACAAGCGGAAATAAAATAAATAATGAAAATACAAACGCTAACACTTATCAATAATGTGGTCTGAGGATTGTTTGCTCCTACTACACGGCTTGTCCTTGAGGTGGATGATCCCTCAATTTGTTGGTGCATTAGTTTCTGACAATCTCTGGCTAGAACTCACTCCTTCTCGGTGGAGTGCATCTCTCACAAAACACTCTTCCCCTTTACAAGATTAAGAATTAGAGTTAGGAGGAAGAGATTGAGCTTTGGAAGCTTTGAGCATGAACTAGAAGGTTTTTAATCACAATTTCATAACCGCTTCATGCTCCAAAGCTTCCTCTTTAATAGAGGAGAGAGTTGTTAACAAAACAACTCAGCCCCGACACCAGTCGACGGCCAGCTAATGATTATATTTTAAACAGCAGTCGATTACCATCCAGGCCAGTCGACTAGTCCTTACTATTTGAAATCCACAGAAAGATCAATCGACTACTCATAATACACATTCACACTCATCCTCTCCGGAATTACTCCTAATGCCCTCTTCCTTTGGCTCTAGTCCCTTAGATGCATACAAGTCTGCGGTTCATCCCCATGTCATCCTTCGCATATGCCTTAAAGTCTGCTTCCCTTCGCTCCACTACGTTGCTCATTATTCGGTGGTCCCTCGGATGTACCATCCTTCACCGATTCAAGAACCCGAGCATCAGGATGAAATCTCCAACACTTGGTCGCGCCAAGCTCCTCATGTGTGTTTCACCAAGTCCTGTATGACTCAAACACATATCAAACCAATAAGAAATCATAATTTAATAATATTGACACACGTATCAAAACCTTGATCGAATCGATCAAACCTGGATCGATTGCACTAACAGTTATAATAAAGTTTGTCCTGTTTTATAATTGCTCTTTGTCCAATTTGATTTATAGCTTTCGATATGGGACTATTAAAAATAATTTTTTTAATTTCAATTCAAACGAAACGAGTGTCAATCAATCAAAGTAGAAGCGATATAAATAACACATTATATTTATAAGATTTGAAAGTTTAGATTTTATCAAAATTAAATAAAATATAAAGGATAATATAAAATTGATTGATATAAATAAAATATAAAGGATAACATAAAATTGATTGGTATATAAGTTCTTTGTTAATTAAAATTTAAAATTTTAATTTTAGAATTTTTATAATATAATTTTAAATTAAAATTTGAAATTATCTTATTTTGAATTTGATAAATTATTTTCTAAAATTTTAATTTTAGATTAAGATTTAAATTTTTTAAAGATTTATAAATATAAATTTATCTTTTGAATTTGTGCCTTTAAGATTTGTTATTTTATTTTTAGAATTTTTAGAATTTAAGGATAAAAAAATTAAATTTACTAATAAGTATTGAAATTTTTTTATATGTGAAAAGAAAAAAAAGACATTAACTTAACTTAATTTTGGGTCTTGATTAGTAAAGAATTCAAATTCTAGTTAAATAGTAGGATAATAATGAATAAATAATAAGATTTAATAAAAACATAGCAGTCAATTTAAACTAATTAAGTCATTAGGTTTAGTAAACAATATAGAAGAAAACACGTGATTTGTTAAAAAAACACATCATTTGTCGTTTCAGATATTAAAATAATCTTTATTTTTTTAATAAGTCTTCAAATTACTATTTGAAAATTTGATTTTATAGAGTGCTCTAAACTATGGAATAGTGCAACACACAGGAGGACACCTAAGAATTCCAACATCGCTACTGTAATAGCTCCCCCTACTTAAAAACCCAAGTTATTGGAATAGCTCTTCCCCATTTAAAAATTAATTTAATATCATAGTATGTGCACTTAATCTTAGCCGAAAGACGAGAAAAGTATGAGTTGCTACAAGGATATTGTCTAGTTTTATAATTATTTTTTGCCCAATTTGATTTATAACTTCCGATGTAGACTATTAAAAATAAAATTCTTTTTATTTGAATTTAAGGGAAATGAGTGTTAATCAAAATTAAATAAATATAAAAGACAATATAAAATTGATTGATATATAAGTCCTTTCTAATTAATAAAAATTTAAAATTTTAATTTTAAAATTTTAAAATAAAATTTCAAATTATCTTTTTTTAATTTGATAAATTATTTTCTAAAATTTTAGTTTTGGATTAATATTTAAATTTTTGTTTTTAAATTTGTAAATATAGATTAATTTTTTGAATTTGTATTTTCAAGATGTATGATTTTAATTTTTAAATTTTTAAAATTTGAAAGAAGTTGAAATTACTAATAAGTCTTCGTATTGTTTTAAGTATAAAAAAAAGAATATTAATATAATTTAATTTTGGCTTCATTGAATCAATTAAAAGTTAAATATGACCAATTGAACAGATATTACAACTTGATCTTAGTAAAAAAAAACCAAGAAAGATATAAGTTACTACAATGAAGTTTGACTTATTTTATAATTACTATTTGCCTAATTTGGTTTATTGTTTTCGATGTTGGACTATAAAAATAATTTTTTTATTTTAATTTAAGGGAAATGAGTATTAACCAATTGAATAAGTAGAAGCAAAATAAATAACACGTTATGTTTGTAAGATCTGAAATATCAGATTGCATCAAAATTAAATAAAATATAAAAGGTAACATAAAATTAGTTGATATATAAGTTCTTTTTTAATTAAAATTTGAATTTTTAATTTTAAAATTTTTAAAATTATCTTTTTTTTAATTTTTAATTATTATTTTATAAAATTTTAATTTTTATTAAGATTTAAATATTTTTAAAGATTTATAATTATAAATTTATGTTTTGAATTTGTGTTTTTAAGATTTGTGATTTTATTTTTTGAATTTTTAGAATTTGAAGGAAAAAATTGAAATTACTAAATTATTGAGAATTAGTTAGTAAAAAGTCGGATTCTTAATTAAATAGTAACATAATAATGAATATATAATAAAATTTAATTGAAAAAAATAACAATAAATTTAAACTAATTAATAACTTTTATTTATTGTTTTGATTTAATTATTCACCATTCTATAGTTATTATGCAAATTACTTAATTTCTTAACTAAAAAATATAATCAAAATAATTAAAACTAAAAAAAATAGGTGATTTAGTAAAAACTATAGGAGAAAATATAAAAAATAAGTTACTATAAGATTGAGAAAGATATGAGTTACTATAAGGAAGTTTGTACTATTTTATAATTGTTCTTTGTCCAATTTGATTTATAGCTTTTAACGTGGGACTATTAAAAATAAGCTTTTTTATTTTAATTCAACGGAAATAAGTGTTATTTAATCGAATTAATAAGATCACAAGGCTGAGATTTCATCCAAATTAGATAAAATATAAAAAATAACATAAAAATAACATAAAATCACAAGGGTGAGATTTCATCCAACTTAATTAAAATTTTAAAATATAATTTCAAATTAAGTTTTTAAAATTTGATAAATTATTTTTTAAAATTTTAATTTTGAATTAATTTTTTAAAAGATTTGTAATTATAAATTTATTTTTAAATTTATATTTTTAAAATTTATGACTTTAATATGTGAATTGTTTTAAATTTGAATTAAGTTAAAATTATTAATAAACTAGTATAATACCGTGCGATGCACTGGAATCTTACACAATTCAAATAACATGTTAGTGATAAATATATGTTAATTTTATTATTAAATAAAAAATAAAATGAAAAGTATTTTATTCATCATCAATATGTCAATGACCATAAAAATATTAAACTGATAAAAAAATACGTATAACTTGATCTAGCAAAAGACAAAAAGGTATGATTACTTTATCGTTCTTGTATTTTTTAATTATTTGTGTATTCGTTATAATTCAGATGTGGACTATCATATTTTTTAATCAAATTATTTTTGATTATTTTTTTAATTTGATAATTATTTTTTAAAATTTTATTTTGATTAAGATCTGAATTTTTTTTGAATTTGTAATTATATATTTTTTTGAATTTGTATTTTAATTATAATTTTTTTTTTAAAATTTATATTTTTACGGAACTTAATTGTGAATAAGTTCATTAAATTATTTATAGTATTATAATAATTTTGATTTATTTTCGATGTGAAAAAATATTAACATAATTTAATTTTGAACTTATTAATTAAATAGTAATAATAAAATAACAATCATCTAATTTTATAAAAAACTGATTTTAAAAAAATAACAGATTTAAAATCTGGCTTAAAAGTAGATATCAATTATTTTAAGAGAAATGATATGTGCGAAACTCATCACGAACGAGTCAGCAAGCTGATGTGGCAAAAAAAAAATGAAAAAAAAAATAAGAGAGAGAGAAGAGCCTGGTCAAAGTTGATTCCACCAGCTTGCTTCTCATTTTTCTCCCCGCTTCAGCGATCTTTGCCGAAAATTTCCCCCGCCTTCCCACATCGCCCCCTCCCCCCAACCTCAAACCCAAGCGACACACCTCGAAGCCGTGAAGACGCGATCTACACTTCTCTCTACGCTCCTCGCTTGCTTCTCGCTTCTCTCTATGCTCCTCGAAGCCGTGTTGAAGCCGTGAAGACGCGATCCACGTCGTCCCCCTCCGCCTTCTCTCTACGTCGTGAAGACTGAAGACACCGCCTTCTCTCTACGCTCCTCGAAGCCGTGAAGACACCGCCTTCTCTCTACACTCCTCGAAGCCCTAAACTGTGTTATACCCTCAAGTACTCGACAGAGGGTCACAGGGCAGCGATCGCAGCGGAGAAAGAGCGCCCCTTCAAGATCGAAGCACTGCATCGTGTTGGATTCACTTCATCCGACTTCAACTGATAGTAGGTATCATCTCAATCTCTTCCTCATCTTTTTCATCGCCTTTGATTCTTCTAAAGGATTGATTTGATGCGTCTTTTGTGCAAATTGAGCAACCGATTGATTTGCCTTCATCTAGGATTTATTTCTAGCTTTTTATTTCTGAACTATATTATTGATCTACTGCATTGTTTACTTAGCATATTTTTTTTCCTGATTCTGCCATCATCTAGGATTTATTTCTAGCTTTTTATTTGTGAAGCGTATTATTGATCTACTGCATTGTTTACTTAACATATTTTTTTTGTCCTATTGTTTATTTATGTTTGCAAATAACTATTTTGTTTGAATTTAGGTTGTAAAATTATTATGGAGCAAGAACTATTAAAAGAGGGTGATTTGCAATCGTTGGGTGATTCGTCAAATTCAAATGCAATTGATACTCCACAAATTGGGATGCATTTTTCATCTAAAGAAGAAGTTCATGATTTTTACAAATAATATGCACAAGCACTTGGGTTTGGTATTTCAAAGATAGGTTCAAAAAATGGAGATGATTGTCAGCTAAAGTATTTTTCGTTGGGATGCTCTAAAAATGGTAAATCTGCTCCTAGAGTGAAAAATTCTTTTTATCCTAGACCTTGTAGCAAAACGGGTTGCAAAGCAAGGATTAATATTACAATTCAGAATGATGGATTATGTGTCATTACTAGTATTCAGCTTGATCACAATCATGCATTAAGTCCAAAGAAATCAAGACATTTTAGATGTAAGAAAGTGTTAGATTCTCAAACTAAGAGAAAATTAGAGTTGAATGATCAAGCAGGAATAACTTTGAGTAAGAGTTTCCAATCATTTGTTGTTGAAGCTGGTGGCTATGAAAATTTATCATTTGATGAGAGGAAGTGTAGAAATTATGTGGCTGAAGCACGGAGATTAAGGCTTGGGAATGGTGATGCAGAAGCCTTGAATAATTACTTTTGTCGTATGCAAAGTAGAAATTCAAATTTTTTTATGTGATTGACGTAGATGAAGATTCTCGCATAAGAAATATATTTTGGGCTGATGCTAGATGTAGAGCTGCATGTGATTCTTTTTCTGATGTTGTTACATTTGATACTACATATCTTACCAATAGTTATGATATGTCATTTGCTCCGTTTGTTGGAGTAAATCATCATGGTGAATCTATATTATTTGGTTGTGATTTGATATCCAAAGAAGATTCTGAAACTTTTATTTGGTTATTTAAATCATGGTTGACATGCATGAGAGGACGAGCTCCGCGAGCTATTATTACGGATCAATGCAAAGCTATGGAAATTGCAATTCTTGAGGTATTTCCAGACTCTCATCATCGTTTATGTCTTTGGCATATTATGAAAAAAATTCCAGCAAAGTTTAGTAGTCATGCCAACTATAAAGTCATAAAGAGAAAATTGAAGAATATTGTTTACAATTCTTTGACATCTGAAGAATGTGATAGCAATTGAAAAAAATTGAGTGAAGAATTTAACTTAGAGAAAAATGATTGGTTGAATTCTTTATATGAAATTCGTCATAAGTGGATGCCTGTGTATGTGAAAGATAAATTTTGGGCAGGGATGTCGACGAGTCAAAGAAGTGAGAGTATGAATGCATTTTTTGATGATTATGTTCATTCGAAAACTACTTTAAAACAGTTTGTTGAACAATATGACAATGCTTTAAAAAGCAAGATTGAAAAGGAAGAAATTCTGATTTTGCGTCTTTCAATTCAATCATCCCGGTTATTAGTGGCAATCCAATTGAAAAACAGTTTCAAAGTATTTACACTAACAAGATATTCAAATTGTTTCAAGATGAAATGCGAGGTTTGATGTTTTGTAACACTTCATTTGTGAAGCAAGAAGGGTCAACACTTTTTTTTGAGGTGATAGAAACTGTATATGGAAAAGAGGGAGCTACTCCAAAAGAAGTTTCCTTTTGGGTAGAATATAGTGAGTTACTGCGTCAGATGAAGTGTTTGTGTCGTCTCTTTGAGTTTCGTGGAATTGTGTGTAGACATTTGATGTCTGTTCTGGTGAAAAGAAATGTCACTATACTTCCAGAAAAATATATTTTGGAACGATGGCGCAAGGACATTAAACGGGGATATCAAGGAATTACCAATATTTATGATGATTTTTGTCATCATGCAGAGGAAAGACGAAGATATAATAATCTTCAACCGTTATTACAGGAAGTGGGACAGCTTGGGTCAAAAAATGATGAGAGGTGTTTTGTTTTAACAGGAATATTGAAAGAAGCAAAAAAAAAGGATTATGGATATAACTATTAATGATTCATTGGATGGTCATCAGGACAGTAACATAATACATGAGGAATCAAGAAATGAGAAAAAAAGTTTCACAGCCCACTGAAAGTAAGATCTCGTGGGTGTCCACTGACGAAAAGAAAGCAATTCAAAATTGAACAAATTGTGAAAAAGACAAAGGCAAAGTCTCAGAAAAAGGTATGGTTATAAGATTGTTATTTGGTGCAATTTGTTAACATTGAACATAAGTACAATTGATGGTGCAATTTGTTATTTGGTGCATTTTACTTCTGCTCTTCACAATTAACTGCTCCCATTGGTTAAATCAATTTGTTACCTTCTCATGTTTAATTGCAAACATTTTTATTGGCTGATCACGCTTGACAAGTTCAAATTCTCCTTTTAGTACATAATTGAATTAACCTTGTGTTTTAATCTCATTTGTATTTTATCATGGTACTTCATCCAGAAATTCAAATATCAACTGTTACAATTTGACTATTAGGATACAACATGCTTTAGTGTTCTTTGTTGATCTGGATACTTAGGGTAAGTATATATATGGTCATGCACAGGTGTAATTTGAAGTCGAAAAAGATTTGCTAAAATTTTATATTATGTGAGTGGTGATCACTTGTTACGTTACAAAGATTGTTATTTGTTATATAGATAGATTTACTTTTGTTATTTGTTAACATTGAACATAAGATTGTTATTTGGTGCAATTTGTTAACATTGAACTGTATGTACATCTATCTATAGGGTTCTACAATTGATAGAAAGTAAGATGAGTTATCAAATTTGAATTCTCCAAGTATGATCGATGATCAATCCAGTCAAAATGTAAGTTAGACGCATGAAATGATTTTATATTTTATTTGCATTATGTTCATTATGAATAACCATAATTGTTATTAATCTTCTCTTTTTTATGGGTAGGTTGTAGTTGAAAAAGTTGCAAATTACGATGATGTCAATTGTACCCAAAGATCAGAGTGACCCAATAAATATGCACTAAGTATGTAATTTCTTTGAAACCTTTACACATGTGTTCTTAGAATTATGTGATCATCCTAGATAAGTCTTTAATAGCATCTTCGAATTGTAATTTGTTGCTTACCTGCATTCCATTTTCTTATAGGATTATGGTGAAAAATCTGAGGGTCTGCATCTTCAAATCATTGTAGATGAAGTTGGCATGAAGTTGATTGGTTGTGCTGTTTCGTCTTTAGTTTCGTGCTGGAAGTTTTTTGGTTGTGCTGTTATAAGCATTTGCAGATGATTGGTTGTGCTTGGGAACTGATGCAGATGCAGATGATTGGTTGTGCTGTTATAAGTTTTTTGGTTGCCAAACTGATGCAGATGCTTGGGAAAAAAGTAGTTAGTTAAAGTATCGTAACAAGAGCATACTAACTCAGACAACATTAAAGTAGTAGTTTGATGCAATCGCTGAATGATTGTTGTGTAAAGCAAACTGCCTTTTTGGAAGAAATTGCAAGCAAATTTGTTTCTTGACTTTTCCAACTGAGTCGTGTGTGCATTAATGTCTATTATCACCTTTGTTTTCTAATGAGAATCTTAAATTTGTATTCTTCAGCTTTATTAAAACTGGCTAGATTGCATTTCTGTTTGTAATATAGTAGGTACCCTTTCACAGCCTGTCTTTCAACATTAGGGGAATTTTCCTATCAATCGGAGAATTTACTTGTTGTAGATTTCTTCTGAAGACATAATATGGGTAGATGATTATGATGACCCAGGTACTTTTCATCAGTCTAGTCAAGGTTTACCTACTCAAGGGGTTAAGAAGACCACAGGCCACAGTATGTACTTGGTGTAGGAAGACGTTTTCTGAACAATCAGAAAGAATATTCTGCATCCCAAAATGGAATTGACATGAATAACATCAGTGATATAGAAGGAATTGACACTGACATCAATGATATAGAAGGAAGTATGTATTTTGACAAACTAGTGGATGCCATTGATTTTACCAAGAAAAATATGTCGATAATTTTTTGTTTGTTATGATGTGAATCCCAGGTAGAGAGGCTTCTTAGTGCAAGTAATCCTGATCTTATTGTAATCCTTGTGTGCCTGAACTTTCTTAGTTTGAAATTTATCCTTTTTTACACGGAAGGGGCTTCAAGTAGTTAAGTACATTAAGTGAATGCAATCTTGTACTAGATCTTATTGTAATGCAGCTTATGGTGAAATTGTATTGAATTTGCAGACAAGGCTAATCATCCGTTAACTCATTGCCTAACTATGGACCAAGATCGAGAAAGGAGGAATAAATAGTATGGCAAGGAAAATGGCCTTGCTGTCAAAGAAAGGGAAGGCATTGTGGGCAATGAAATGGTCACTGATATTTCTTGAGGTCGCCGGTAGTAAGGGCACTCGACAACATTAAAGTATCGTAACAAGGCAAACAAAACATTAAAGCATCGTAACAAGAGAAACAAATAGGAAATTAAACTATTTTTAAATTAAAATTTTCTTCATCAAAATTCTACTAGAGAAGAACTACGACAACAACCAAGAATAATATAATTTCGTCATTCTTGCATAGCAAATGAATATTTCTCAACTAAAAATAAAATTGAGAAGACACATTAAAATGCTAAACACTTCATTCATTACTTAAATACTTAATAACTTACATCAACCACCTCAGAATCATCACAATCCAAGTAAATACAACTATAACAATAGCAAGTTTAAACTTCCTATTAAGTGAACATATTTCATCACTCAACGTCATAGTAACAGAATTGTTAACATCCTCCAAGAGATCATTGCAATCAACTGCACCCTCAACTATTAGATTTCTTCAATTCACTAATCTCCATATGTAACTTCTTGTTTTCCCTCTTTAGATCATTAATAATTGTCTTACTTCTCTCTGAAAATTCTGGATCATGCCATAAGAAGAAACCACATCCCATTTCCTGAATATAAAATAATCTTAATAAAAACCCAATAATTAAAAAACATATAAATACAATTGATTTGGAAATTAAACAATTTTATATATACTTACTCTAAAATTTGGACATGAAAAAAATCGTCTTCCTGGATTTGTTTCCTTCCATGATGTCCAAAGAGTAGCTCTTAACCCGCAATAGCATAATATATGAGGAGTTTCACCTTGTGCATCATTTGTGCGTCTTCGAGTACTGAAAGAAGTTCCTGATGAAGAGCTGGCTGCCATGAATATTTGTTCCTTTGTTCTATGATTTTTTTAGGTTAAAAGAGTAGAACTTTGATAAAGAGAGAGAACTTTGATCACAACCTGCAGATTGAACAACTTAAAGTTAGCAATCACAAGCAAACAAGTTAGCAATCACAACCTGCCAGTATGGTTAACCACAAAAAAATCCAAGAAGAATGCAATCGCAATTAAGAACCATCGAGTGGCATATACATTTAACTTACATCAATAGATGGTGCAATTCCCTCACTCGTGCAAATGAACAGGATGAAAAAGATTTTGGAGTTCTTAAACACTTCACAAATAAAAAGCTAGAAATAATACAGTTCACAAATGAACACAATGTTAATCGATGTTAATAGAGATTTTCATTCCTTTAGAAGATCAATAATACAATTCACAAATAAAAAGCTAGAAATAATATAGTTCAGAAATATACTTTAAAAGATAAATCCTAGATGATGGCAGAATCAATCCTTTAAAGAATCAAAGGCGATGAAAACGACGAGGAGGAGATTGAGATGATACCTACTATCAGTTGAAGTCGGATGAAGTGAATCCAACACGATGCAGTGCTTCGATCTTGATGGGGCGCTCTTTCTCCGCTGCGATCGCTGCCCTGTGACGCTCTGTCGAGTACTCAAGGGTAGAATACAGTTTATGGCTTCGAGGAGCGTAGAGAGAAGGCGGTGTCTTCACGGCTTCGAGGAGCGTAGAGAAAAGGTGGCGTCTTCAGTCTTCACGGCGTAGAGAGAAGGCGGAGGGGGCGACGTGGATCGAGTAGAGAGAAGCGAGAAGGGGATTTGTGGTGCGTCGCTAGGGTTTGAGGCCGGCCCTAGAGGAGGGGATTTGTGATGGCTTCGTCTAGGGTTTAAGGTTGGGGGGAGGGGGCGATGTGGGAAGGCAGGGGAAATTTTCGACAAAGATCGCTGAAGCGGAGAGAAAAATGAGAAGCAAGCTGGTGGAATCAACTTTGACCAGGCTCTTCTCTCTCTCTTGTTTTTTTTTCATTTTTTTTTTGCCACATCAGCTTGCTGACTCGTTCGTGATGAGTTTCGCGCATATCATTCATTGCGCATATCATTTCTCTTATTTTAATTTGCCAAGAAATATTGTTTTATTCCCCCTTACTGTAAAATAAGGAGGCGCTTGGTAGACGGGTTTAAGATGTTGGAATGAGAATGAAATCTGTTTCATTTCCATACCTGATGTTTGGTAGATGGGAATCAAAATTAATGTATAGTTTTGATATCCTTAATTTGATAACCTACCCATCCTCGATTATCACTAAAAAAAACTTTGCCTTCTTCTTTAACTCTCGTGTATCTTTTGGTCCTTCTCCTTTCTCGAAGTCAAGAGCAGATCTGGTCCTGTTTAGTCTGGAGGATATGAAGCTTCACTGCAGCATGGAACCTCAAGAACTAGCAAACAAGGTACCGTCGTTTCTTGTTCACAGAGAGGCGAGGTGAAAGAAGCTGAGCTTCCTTAACAGAGGTCACAGCGACCTAGAAACCATTGTGGAGAGGGCACTCTACATCTATGATCTACAGTAGCTGCTGCTGCTGCTCGATTATCAATGTTGTACCATATTTTTCTTCCTTTCACCGTCTTTACCCCCAGTGAAAGTGTCATTTCCCAACTATCCAAAAGAAGCTTTCATCTTTCAAGCTGAAGCCTCTTAACAGTTGTTTGCATTTTTATTTTTCGTCTTCTTTTAAATTAAATGACTGTGTTTCTATCACTTAATGGAGGGTATCTTAAATCTCAATCTATAACAATAGAAGGACAGATTAAGCATTTTTCACTGAGGCCAATAGTAATATTATCGATGAGTAAAGATTCATCTTATTTTTTGGTTTCGTAAATACAGTGTAGACCCTCCATACACGTTGACTCTCTTTGAACTCCATACAATATTTTATGAGAACAAATCTAGATCTTCAATCTAACAAAATATTCAATTCAAAGATATTAATTCAAAATATCCAAAAATATAAAAAATATCTAAAATATCCATAAAAAATTATTCAATAGATTTTTCATGTATTTAATTAGTAAGGATAAAATTGTAAACTTTTTCTGATTTCCATTACTTTCTTAGTCATACCAAATATCATCAATGGTAATTATATCTATTCCAGTATCTATACCAAGCACCATCAATTCAGCAATCATTCCCATTGTCATTAACCCCTCAATGAAAACCCATTACCATTCCCATTACCGAATATATACCAAGCGCCCCCTAAATAGTTTGAATTCAGAACAATGGATATCAGCACAGATAGTGTGTGCATCAATCGGAAAAGTTAAAAAACCATGAATTAAATTAAAATAAATAAACAAATTTGGAGTTATAATTTAGTGTAAGATAAAAAAGTAAATGAATGAAGTATTCGTGGATTGTTTGGCTTAATAAACATAAACGAATACATTGAGTACATTGGACTAAGAGTTTTGCAGCAAAAAATGCCTATATGCAATTCTTCAAAATGTACAAAAATGTTAACACTGAGAAGTAAAAACGATAGTTAAGAAATATCCTGATATCAAGTGGGATGACACCATGATAAAATTATATATGGCATCGAAAAGTCATTAAGGATTAGAAATGTTATTGATGGTTTCTAGAGAGAAAACAGCACCAGATTTAGTAGCATCTGAGATATGCGAATTAGAATTCAATATGAAGAACACCCAAAAATGGAGGCATAAGAGATAAATTAATGCCAAAACCTGGGCCTTCTGATTCCTTCTAAGGCACAACACACCGATGGATAATACAATATCAAATTGTCGAAGAATGGATCCCAATTGCCTGCGCCCAGCTTTTATTTTGTCATGGATGATTGCTGTTTGGAAAGATGAACTAGACCATTGCCATATTCCAGATTCAATGTCAAACTTTTCAAATGAACCGGTTGGATCTGAATTTTGTGGGAGATCATTTGATGGCTGCGCAAGTCCGTTTTCCTGAAGTAATCTGGAAACCGTCTGTACGGGAGAATTTAGATCAATGCTTGGTGTTATGACTGTATGAGTTCAAATAGGATCGAAATGAAATGGAGTGCAATACCTCAATCCTAAGTACCAATGTAGCTTTCTCAGAGGAAAGAGACTCGACCTAAAGATAAAAGTAATTTCAGTTCTGTCAAGGCGATATCAACCATGATGCAGAAGAAGAGCAATAAAGTCAATAAAACTACACCGTAAATGATCAGGTGTGCCTAAAAGGCAGGAACAAATTATGAATGAAAAAACGTCAGGGCTGGGTAGAAATTGTAACTCATGGGCAGATAAACAAACTATTCTCGCTATTGTGGTGGGAATTAGCATGATAAAAAACCAATACAGACACTACAAAATGAGAATTCCATTACGATATTTTATTATTATTACTTTTTTGCAATAATAAATGATTTATCTCTTTAATATGTCTCAAATGAAAACATGTAGTAAGAAGGTAATTTGAGAATTCATAGCCAAGAAAACATGTAGTAATAAGCTCTATCTTTTAGAAACATTTCGAAACAATAAAAATATATTTGAAAATTGCAAGTGAAAAAAATGTATTGGCGGAGACCTGTGTCTGCTTTTGTATCAACTGATCAGTCAGCTGATCAAGCCTCTTCTTAAGTTCAATCTCAACATCACTCGGATGCATGACATCCCTTCGCATCATATTCAGATTCCCTTCCAACATCTTTGCCTTCATACAATTCAAAAAACATGTGTGCATAAAGGGAGAACAATTTCCAAACAGAAAATGTGAGGTTGAGAACTATACGCGTTTCACATCTTATTTATTCATTAGAGCATATAGCATCTCATTTATTCATTAGAGCAAAAAAGAAAATGGAATCCTGCACTGATAACAGAAAAATCCACAAGAATCCTTGTTTTCTCTCTCAAGCAAATATTGATAAAGAAAAAAAATGAATATTCTTGAGTGTTTTATAATGATAATAATCAGGAAGGGCACATGATATATGGTTTCAAGGATAATCTAATAATCACAACATTCAATACACATCATGTGCACATTCTTTTTTTATTATATAACCAAAGATACTTTCCTCCATGTTAAGATAGTTAAATTCAATCGTTCTCTTTTCTTATATTCAATGTGTTTGAGATAGCAAATGCTTAGTAATAGTTGAAGGCTATGTCCCTGACTTTAGACGAGTGCAACAGTCCTTGAATAACAGATCATTTCAAGTTTCTTAGGACAGAAGGATGGCCAAGGCCATGAGATGAGTCCTTGTCACAAAAACTCTAACAAAATTTGATATATTAGTAAAAAGAATATCACTTATTGCTGAAATAGCAGAGATGAAATTCAGCCTAGAGAAAGTTTACCTTGTCCTTTAATTTTGACAATTTCTCACATATGAAAGAGTATTCAGCATCAAGAATTTCTTGTTTAATCTGGGAGTTTCGTAGCGATACTGCCTATACAAAAGTGAAAGAAGATCAAATTAAAACCTTATTTCTTTCATTGCAGAATACAAAAAAGGCGCAGATATTTTGCAAGGTATGAGAAGTTCATGAAAGAAAAGATTTGTCTTCTCACAAGCCTATGCTACAATTAGGAAACTATTGACAGCTTACTTCATCTAGAGAAGGCGAATTCTGTTGAATCTTCAAGATGTTCCTTCTATATTCTACAAAATAGAAATAATTGCTCATTTATACTAGAATAAGCAAAGGATTAAATGTCTTTAAAGAGTACACTAATTGAAATTGAGGGATTCAGCTTGTGCCTGTGGTTTTCACAATTAACCTAGAATAAAAGAAAATTTCATCAAGTGGCTCTAGTATCTGTTTAGACAATACCCGAATCTAATGAGGGTGGATACAAAGAACACCATCTTTATGTTCCTGCATGCGTGAATATATGGAGAAATCCATGTTGCATGTGATAAGGAGGAATCTTTATGTGTTTCACATTTTGGATAGAATAGTTGGAAAATAAGAAAAGTCATTTAATGTGTATTGTATAAAGCTCAAGCTTCTTAAGTCTTCAAATAGATTTTAAGGTAAAACAGCAGAATCTAAGATATAATAATTGCCAAGATTTTAACTTATTGCTAAAACAAACTGAAAGACAAACAGCTGACAAGAACAAAACAAAGTGCCAGTATCCTGATTGCAGTAAGCATCAACATAAAGCAATATAGCAGTATAGCTAGCACCGAAGAACTAACCTTTGTTAATAGGCAAATGTGAATCTTTTTATTCCACATGTACCATGCTCGTATTGTGAGGATTGATATGGCAAAGTACATGAATTCAAGTGGTTTGCCACAAGCTAAAAGAATATGCTAAAACATGTGTTTGCATAACCCTCCCTTCAAAGGCACGAAACCACACTCTCCTAAAGTCCAACTACATAGTATCAACAAGCATGGCCAAAAGAATCAACAAAATCATATATCATCACAACCTATCAGGAAAAGTCCAATAATTCCAAATTGGAAAATATCAGACGGCTCGAGTTTAATAGAAACAACTGCATAATATCTTGTTAAAACTTAGTATAAGCTCTGGTACAAGAAGATAAAAGTGAAACAAAGACAAAAAAATGCAATAAAACCGTGTTTAGTAGAAAGCCCACCTTCAATAGCAACCTCTTTTAGTTCAACTTGTTGGCGAAGTTCTCCCACCCTAGTCACCTTTTAGAGTAAAACAATCAAATGGCAGGAGATTATGGATAAGAAAGTGAAAAGACAGAGTGGTGAAATACAAGTGATATGGTTTTAAGTATCAGCTAAGGCAATTAAGCTTAGAGAAATTCTGGTGGTTTCTCAGCCAAATGACCTTAATTTGCTGAATAAAATTGCAGACAAAGGTATAAAATATTTTATGTTTTAGACCATCAACATCAACAATCAATTAGCTCGTAATTAGTAACTTCAATAGAAAACAGAAAATTGTTAAAAATTTTCCATACTCAACTTCTTGCAAACTGATGTAAAAAATCATAAACAATAAAATACATTCAGCTAGAAATCAAAACATACTCCTCTTTCCAGGGTTATTTGAGCTGTTGCTAGAGTTGTAGCTAACTCAGCATTTACAGTCTGCAAAAATGATTTTAACTTTAGCAATGGTGAATTTTGAATAGAAACCCATTAATAAATCTTCAAAAATTATGCTACTATTATGAGAGATATAGATGGAGTGATGGTTTGATAATTTGGCATAGTAGATCAAGAGATGCAGATACTCAAAGAAACTAAAACACCTCAAGCTCAGCCAACCGAGCTATTGCCTCCATCATTGTGCTGTTATGCTTCTGCTTCTCTCTTTCCACAGCTTCCATAATTTGAATCATACTTGTCTGCAATTCTGAGGCCTATAACAGAAATAAACACCAGAAATATTTTTAAAAAAAGGTACAGACAGATTCTGAAGAAATGAATTTTCCTATTTCCTTTAATCAAGCTGAGGCTAAGAGCTATCTGGTAATGCTGATTGGATCAATCTTTTACATTCTAGATACTACACATATTACTGTCTGATTCAAAGCGCTCTAAAATCACATGTCACTAAGAATTAAGATACATGATTAGAAATTGGAATACGTCAGACCAGGAAAACATGAGAGGAGGACAGGCATAAGTGCCTCATTACACTCATCCATTGCCAGCACTACAGCTAGCGAAGTAGCATAAAGTAAGACAAGGAATAGATTACGAAGTGTGGTTGTCAACAAGCTAAACTATTCCTCCAAAAATCCAGCTCATATGAATCTCACAACAACTTAGTAACTCAAATCAGACAAAATGTTGGTTACATGAAAATTGAGAAGCCTAGGTCAAACATGCACGGAATGGACTTTGAGAGCTATTGCTGACTTATTGACAATAAAAAATGCTAGCAGCCCAACAACACTAGGTAATTGGCTTTCCTAGTCAACCATGTGCAGATGACTATTGTTGGCTCTTTGACAATAAAAGATGCTAATAGCCCAACACAACTAGGTATTGGCTTTCCTAGTCAACCCTGTTTAGATGAACCAGAAGGGCGATCTGGTTAAAAATAGGAAAATGGGGTGGTCTACACAAGCTAATGGAACAAGAAAACGTGAGTATTATTCAATCCAGAGCAAACTAAATATTTTCTGCTTACAATATGGCAAGTCAAACAACCAATTTGAAAATGACGAACAGTTGAAACCAATAGCAGAATGACCAACGGTGATTTGTATCTGAACGTATAACAAATTGGACTACAAACCAATGTAGTTACAGACCCATATTTCATACCTATACATGCTCTGTCCTTATCATTTTCATAAATGCTTTATCCTACATTATAAGTTGTTAAACTTATTCTACCAAAATAAAATGTCACAAAATATTATCTTTTGGGAGATTTGGACATCATTGAGTGAATAAACTCTTCAGTCTACCATGAAAAGTTAACGATTTTGCTTCATGTACCATCGGGTTGTTTTGGTTATTGGAGTCTTCATATCCATATCTAGAAACTATATAGCATAGCACAAGCATTGCACAGAATTTTTGACATTCAATTATATGTATCTACACGATGTCAACTGATCCAGCATGCTTTTGTTTACAATTTATGCTTGAATGGTCTTTTGATTTGGAACAACTAACTCTAAAAGTGGAGGTGAAGTTACTTAGAACCAAATCCATGAAAAGACTAGGTAAATTAAACACCGAAAGGGAAACACTACCTCTTGTGCTTGTTTTTTCTCACGTTCCTCAAGTATTTTCTCCAAACTCTGCTTCTCACCCTCTAACCTGGCAACAATGTTCTCCTGTTCCCTGATGGCCTCAGCAGCAACAGATGCCATTTTTTCCGCTAGGATCTGTTCTTGCTTTCTCCTCCTCTCTTCCCTTCTCGACCGTATTTCCTCATCTGAACTGATGTGGAAACAGAATCACTTGATTCCTCTTCATTCACTGAAGAGCTTCTCGATTCACCATGAGCACCTGAAGTGCTGACTTCAATATTCCTACTATGACTACCACCACCAGCTTCAGTATTACTCTTCACATTTGAGATTCTTGAATCTACATCAGAACCACGAGACTGACTTCGATCGCCATCGCCTCCTTGGAATTCTTGCTTAAACAATTCCTTCGTCAAATCCAAAAAACTAGAAGACCTGCGCGAGGGCCAATCCCCATCTCCAGGCGCAACATCGGCAGTAGCTTCGCCACGGGTGGCAACATCCGATCTCCCAATAAGCTTCACGAAGCCACCAGAGCCACCACGAGCAACCCTATCGACGGGCGAGGTCAAGGAAACCGACTTCCTGTTGCCTCCCCTAGGGACGGTGCGACGAGGGGAGATAATCGGATCTGCGGAACTGAGGATCTCAGTCCAATCTTCATCCGCTTCGCGCACCTTCGCAACGCTCGGAGACGACAGCGCGCTGGCATGGGCGGCAACGGCGGGTGGATGCGACGGCGGCGACGTCTTCTTGGGAAGTTGGTGCTTGAGGAGGCGAGATTGGTCGGTCTTCTTGGAGATCTCTTCGGGGACAGCATCGGCGGGGGATGCGGAGCCGTCGTTCTTGCCCAGCGACTCGGCCGCTTGCTGATCGATCTGAGGAGAAAAAAGGGATTTAGCGAGGAGATGGTGAGCAGGAAGGATAGGGCTTGTAGAGTTCTTGCCTGTTGTAGAATGGACTCGGCGACCTTGAGCTTGGAGGAGATCCAATTCGCCATGGCCGGTGGAGGATCGAAGGATCGGTAGTTTTGTGTCAGAGATGTATTTATATGAACAAAAACGTGAAACCGTCATCTTAACGATCCCTTGGTCCCTGTCCCACGGATATCCAGAGAAAGACAAATCACGATTTAATTTACTGATCGATAAGACACCTGGAGCCGAGAAAATTTAAACCAGCAGACCAGGAGAGATGTATTTATATGAGCGCTATGCTTTGGTGGTATTTAATCCAGCTGAGAGAGCGAATTCACAACGTGAAATTCAAAAGAAATGATATGGTATTTTCTATGTATATATACGATTATCGTTTAGCATCCACAACTAAATTATAATTTGGGAGATACGATAAATCCATTAAGATTATTATAATTAGAGTGTCACGTCATTCACGTTAACGTTATGGATCATTTTTTTATTTAATCAAACAAAATAGAAAAAATTTGAACAATGGTATACAATGTAAATTTACAATTTGAAACTCAATATGAATGATTTGGTATTTTTTTTTGTACATGTTTGATTGTCGTCCGTATATCGTCGATGGTTTCTGATCACCTACCCAAATTAAATTATATTTGAAGGCACGATGAATCCGTTAAGGATCGCTATAATTAAAATGACATATCATGTTGGATTTTATTTTTCAAATTCACGTATATCATGTTTCAAAAAATCCTTTTGTATACAGCTCAGATCCTCTGGTCCGCATTTTTGCGGACCAGGGGATGGTTCACTCCCAATTGCGGCCGGATCGCGATCGCGATTTGGTCGCAATTTGTTGCAATCCCTTCTAGGGTTCACCGTACCTCCCAGGTTATAGTTTGGGTTCGAGCGGGTGGCTTCTGACCGGAGGCCACCAGAAGGTCACGATGAAAGATTTAGGGGGGTTTGGTTCAAATTTGTTAATCGGAATGGTAATGGAATTCATTGAGGGGTCAATGGGAATGAGAATTATGATTCCATTGATAGTGTGTGGTTCAAATCCTGGAATGAAAATTATTATCATTGATGATATTTGATTCAGTTTAACTTTAGTAATGGGAATCCATAAAAATTTTTAAGTTACCTAAAATAATAGAATTATTACAAAATAGAAAAAGTGAAATAAAATGAGTTGAGAGATAAATTAGAAAAATATAGAGAGAAATTATGAGAAGGTAAAAAAAAAGAAATTAGAAGAAAAAAATAGGAGAAAATATAATAATAGAGAAAATAATGATAAAAAGTAGAGAGAAAAAATAAGATAAGATAGATGTGATAAAAAATAGAGAGAGAAATCATTAAAAAAAATATAGAGAGAAAAATGATATAGAAAATGTAGAGAGAGAAAATGATAGAAGATATAGAGAAAAGTAAAAAATAAATATAGATAAATTATGATAAGAGAGGTAGAGAGAGAAAGTAATATTAAATATAGAGAGAGAGAAAATGAGATGAGAGAAGTAGAGAGAGAGTGATATAGAAAATGTAGAGAGAGAAAGTAATATAGAAAATATAGAGACAAAGTAAAAAATAAAGATAGATAAATTATAATAAGAAGGGTAGAGAGAGAAAGTGATATTGAAAATATATAGAGAGAAAGTGAGATGAGAGGATAGAGAGAGAAAGTGATATAGAAAAGGTAGAGAGAGAAAGTGATAGAGAAAATATAGAGAGAGAAAGTGATATAGAAAATATAGAGAGAGAAAGTGATATAGAAAATATAAAAAAAAGTGAAAAATTAAGATAGATAAATTATAATAAGAGAGGTAGAGAGAGAAAGTAATATTGAAAATATATAAAGAGAAAATGAGATCAGAAACGTAGAGAGAGAAAATAATAGAAAATGTAAAGAGACGAAAGAATAAATATGTAGAGAGAAATTTTAAAATGTAGAGAGAGAAAGTAAAATGAGATAATATAAAAAGAAATAGTCAAATGAAAAATATAAAATAAAAAAAGGAGTGTTTTGGATATATGAAAAGGAAGGAATGATTGAGGAATTTGATTGATGAGGGGGGAGTAGGAATGAAAATAAGGGAATTCCCATTGACACTTACCAAACAGTGTCAATGGGAATGATTACCATCCATTCTCATTCCCTAGTCCCTATTACCCTAAACCAAACGCCCCCTTAGGGTTTAAGGTTTAGGGTTTAGAATTTAGGCTTTAAGCCGTCGAGTGGTCTCCGGCCATCCGTTCGAACCTAAATTATAACCTGGGATGCACGATGAACCCTAAAAGATATTGTAACGAATTACGGCCGAATCATGATCGCGATCCGACTACAACTGGGAGTGGACTATCTCTTGGTCCGTAAAAATACGGACCAGGGGATCTGCTCCCTTTTGCATAATCAATTTTTTTTAAAAAAACTCAGATTTAGCCAAAAATAGGATATAAAAATTTCCTTGAAATAAATTAAAATTGTCCACTGAAATCTTAATTCGGGAGTCGGGACTAAACTATTAGGCATAAAAAATCAAATTAAAATTATTAATTTTATAAAAAAAACCCCGATTAGATTTTTAGAGCTGTTTAATTTCACGCAACTTTTCAATTGAATAGGAAGGTAACGTTTAGCGCAGGCGCAGCCCATCCGTATTAGGGATGCTAATGTCGAGTTTAAATAAGATTCTATATTTTTAATATTCATATTTATTCGTTTTCATATATCTATTTTTATATTTATACCCATTCAAAGTTAAATATCTTTTATATTAATAAATATTTTTTTCGATTATTATCATTCAAAAAAAAAATATATTAGAATTAATATTATATTAAAATATATATATATACATAATTAAAAATAAATAAATTATATATCTATGTTTTCAACATCAACAAAAATAATTAATAGATTTTTTAAAAAAATTAATATATATACATATTATTTAATCAGATAATCGGGTTAGATATCGAATATTGATAGCTATTCTATATCCTTTTCTATTCGAATCGGATATTAAATCATCAATTCAGAAGAAATTTCCATCCCTATTCCAAATTCGTCAACCATACATTATAGAAAATTTATATTATTTTAGTGAAATTAAGATTCATATTAAAAAACTCTAAAAAATCATATTAAAAAATGCGGAAAAAAACCACTTGCAACTACACCGTTACCCCCCAAGAATCGATTCATGTGGGTGTTTTTAGCATTACTGAAAAATGATATTCAAAACAGTATTAAGTTAGCTCGTTTAAGTTAACTTTTGCCTTCGGGAGATAGGATCTCGTGTTTAAGCCTTCTAATAATATATTAGACATTTGAAGTCCGACACTCAACGATTTATTATTAGAATTTTTTTTCTTAATGAATAATAAGCATGAAAATACTTGTTATTGGAATAAATTTTCATATATATTTTACTAATTTATCCAGATGACTAATAAAAAACTTTCAGACTATCTCCAATCATAAATAATATATTTGATATAATTTTCACATCAAAATGATGTAATTGAAATACCAAATACTATCCAAACCACTCACACCATATTACTAAAAAAGATTCATTAGAATATTCTATTTTTCCTTATTTATAATTCAATGTTCAACCTACATTTTAATTTATTAATATTTTTTATGATAATTATTTATTTAAAATTAATATTTTATTTATATTTAATATGTTAATTTTTTAAAAATTTACATCCAACTAATATATATAAAAAATTATGATTTCATAGTGTTACTCATATTTTTAAGTGATTATTAGTGATATTTTGATTTTATGTCATTGATATTTTTTTTTTGTAGTGTAATGAATGATGTATTTTACATTCAAGCATATCAAATTTTTTAATATTTTTTATGAAATTAGTGATATAATTTATAAATATAACTATAATTAAAATATATTAAATAAATTAAAAATAATTTTTTTATAAATTAAATCTATATAAATATGTATAATAAAATTAAAATATGTTACTAAATCTACTTAATTTGAATTTACAATAAATAATTAATATTACTATAAATAATGAGAAAAAATAATAAAAATTACAAATTAATTTTTATTTATGATATTTAATAATATATATTATATTTAATTTTGTTAATTATATAATACAATATGATTTTTTTAAAAATTAAAAAAATCTTGGGAAATTCCCACCCCAAAAATGGTATGGGAATATGTTGTATGGATTGAAGTAATATAGTTAGGGTGGTAAATGACCAAATATTCGTGAACAAGCTTTATGTTCGACTTGATAAAAACTTATTTATATTCGTTTAATATACACAAGATCAATTAAATAAACAAACTTAAATAGCTCGTTCAGCTAAACAAACAAGCTTGAACATATGTGTTCAACTCGTTATTGTTCGTGAGCAACATTCGTGAATAATATTTATGAATAACGTTCGTGAACAATATTCACGAATCATATTCAGTAATAAAACTCTTATCAATAAACTAAATAAACAAAAAATAAAATAAATTAATAAGTTTAAATTATCAAGTTCAATAACCTATCAAACAAACAAAAAATTCAAACAAGCTTGAATTGAGAGGTTTGACAACATCTAAATATGTTATATATGACAATTAAATTCTAGAGTAAATATGAAAACAGCCTTTAGAAGTTTTTAATAATTTTCAAAGATTTTTTTAAAATTTTCTGAGACTGTTTTGCAATTTATGGGGTTAAAGAGGTGCGGGAAAAAGCCTACTCAAGGATATCCAAATTATTTAAGGCAAAAGATTAAAATTTTCGAGTACGGAAGCTCCAACGTTGAGAAATGTGAGAGCTTGAATTGATTTCTAGAAGCAAAGGGGTGAAGCCCCTTTTATAGTTGGTTCTCAGGCGCCTGATAGGGTATGGGGCGCCCTCCATGTCACCCAATTTAGTTGCATCCTTATCCGCAAACTTGGCCAACGTTTATTTCTATTCTTGGGCGCCTGGGGCGCCTGATATAACTAGAAGAACCCCTTCTGGGGCGCCTGAGACAATGCAGGCGCTTAGGTTCTTGGGCGCCTAAACCCTTTCAGGCACCTGGGATGGCAACAGCCAACTCCTTTCAGCCTGCAACTAGGGTTAGTCTAAGAACACAAATACACAATATAATATGATAAATATGCATGAATAATAGCTAAGCTATCTTGCTTCTGACTTTAGATTTCAAATGAAATCCTAGGTCGAATCGATGTCTACTATTCCTCTTCCGGGGAACACGTCCTCGCCTACTCCACTCTGGTGAAGTTACCTTTTGCCAACCTACTCATCCGGTTGGACTTTTGCTCAGCCTCCGAGACTCCCGAATCTTGAGACGTCCGATCCTCAACACATCTCTACTTCTGTCCGTAGTACTCGCTTGGGTAAGTCTTCTTCTCGATCTTCCGGATCAGGTCTTCGTGCCCATCCCTGCGTCAGGTCTTCGATGCCCAGTCCTTGGCCAGGACTGTTGGTGCAGGCAGCACCTAAGTCAAACCTGGGTTTTGATAATGGCAAAGGGTTCAGAAGTTAAGATGTTATTGTGATCTAACTTGTTCACTGAGTGTGCAGGAAGAAGTCCTAGGTACACTAGGCAAAAAGTCCTGACCGGAAGTTGGGCAAAGAAGTCCTGGTCAAGGACTGGGCAAGAAGACCTGATCGGAAGTCAGGCAAAGAAGTCCTGGTCGAGGACTGGGCACGAAGTCCTGGCAAGGGGCTGGGCACCGAAGACCTGACCGGAAGTTGGGCAAGAAGACCTGACCGGAAGTTGGGCACGAAGACCTGGTCAGGTGGATTGGGCAAAAGTCCAACCGGAGGAGCCGATTGGCAAAAGGTAAACTCTCCTTAGAGGAGTAGGTGAGGACGCGTTCCCCGTCGAGGGAACAGTAGGTGTCGGTTCGACCTAGGGTTCCATTTGGGAGACCCGAAGTCAGAACCAAGACAGCTACGACTGTAATTAATACTTGTTATGTTTTTTGGGACTAACCTAAGTTGCAGGGTCGAAGGACTGGTCGTCTGCAAGTAAGGTACTTCACTGGGCCTAGGCACCCGAATGGAGATAGGCGCCCGAATGGGCTCAGGCGCCCGTATGGATACGGGCGCCCAAGAGTGAAGGCAAAACCCAAAACATAGCTACGAAGCCTCTGGACCAAGCCGGATCAGGCGCCCGTGAGGTCATGGGCGCCCCCATCAGCTCAGGTGCCCAAGTAGGGGAGAATAAGGGCAGACCGAGCCCGCGGATAAGGATTCGCGGATCGAAGGACACGTGTCAGGCGCTCCCAACATCACAGGCGCCCGTATGAGCACTATAAAAGGGGCTCGACCCCCAGACTTTAACATCACTTTTTCTCAATTCTCCAAAGCTTTTCGTTCAAGCGCTACTCCCCGACAAACTCCGACTTCGAGATCCAAGAGCCGACGACGACCCTCTGCTCCGAAATTCGATCCACATCAGGTCTCGGTAACGAAAAGTGTAGCAATTTCAATTTCCTGAAATACTCCTGTACTTAACTTGTAAATCTTTTTGTGCGATTATAGTATTGCCCAAAGTAAACGGTCAAGGACCGTGGGCCTTGGAGTAGGAGTCGACCGCGACTCCGAACCAAGAAAAAAATAGACTTGTGTTCTTGTGCATTTAATTTCTTTCCGCTGCGTATCTGCTCTATCTTAATCCGAAAAGTTTTTAACGATATTCACCCCCCCTCTATCGTTTTCCTCGATCCAACAAGTGGTATCAGAGCGGGTGGCTCAAATTTGGTGCAACCACCAATTTGAGAGTTTTTCGGATTTTACGAAATTTTTAATTTTTTTTCTTTCGAATTTTTCTCGTTAATCGAGGTTGGTGCAACACCACTCGATCGCTTTTTCTCAATTATTTTATTCCCGCACTACTAATCCAGACCAAGTCTTGGGACAGAATTTCCTTGTTTTTTTGTTATTTCAGAAATTATAATGGCCATGCAAGAGGGTTTCAGCACAGCCAGACCACCACTCTTCAGTGGAGAAGACTTCTCCTACTGGAAGAGTCGGATGGAAGTCCACCTGAAAACTCAGGTGGATATGTGGATAATAATCCAATCTGGTCTCGAAATCCCCAAGAATGCTGAAGGAGTGGCACAACACTACACAGAATGGGACGCCTCGCTGAAGAAAAAGATCGAGGCTGATGCAAAGGCAACCCAGACACTGCAATGCGGATTAACCAAAGAAGAACTGAACCGGGTGGGTCCCTTCAACAGTGCGAAAGAACTCTGGAGTAAGCTGATTGAATTGCACGAAGGTACCTCCGACACCAGAATCAGCAAAAGGGACCTACTGCTGAACAAATTATACACAATCAAAATGAACGAAGGCGAGTCAGCAGCCCAGCTCCACGCCAGAATCCAGGAGCTGATGAACGACCTGCACACAATCGGTCACAAGGTAGAAAACCGTGACCTTATCAGGTATACCCTAAATGCTTTCCCAAGAAATACTCTGTGGGCATCTATGGTAGATGCTTACAAGGTTTCTAGGGATCTTTCTAAAATTAAATTAGACGAATTATTTTCAGAATTGGAATTACACGAGCAAACTAACTGCACTTTGGCCGAGAAAGGTATTGCTTTTCTTGCAGGAAAAACCCAAGGAAAGGTGGCCAAGAAAAAGCCTCAACCTGCACCCGAGTCTGACTCAGACTCAGACTCAGAAGACAGTGAAGGGGATCGACCCAAGCTGGTTCGGCTAGCCCGGGACTACTACAAGGAGCTGAAGCATCAGACCAACAGAAGAAAAGCCAGCCGAAAGAAGAAAGATCCAGCTGAACCCTCAACATCTAAGACCAAATCAAATGTGACCTACTACGAATGCAATAAGAAGGGACACTACAAATCGGAGTGCCCTAATCTAAAAGAAGCCAAGAAAACTCGAAGGAAGAAGGCTCTTCAAGCCACGTGGGACGAATCTTCTTCTTCTGAAGAAGAAGAGGCCCCACAATCGAACGTTCTCGCCTTGACAGCTTCAGAAGACATCGACACCGGATCAGAATCGGAGCCAGACATTGGAAGGCTCACAATTTCAGAGAACGGTAAAATAACTGTAAGTGGTTACTCTAAAGTTGAATTATCAAAGTTAATTGCTTACCTATCTCGTAACTTGGCGAAAGCCAAAATCCAAGTCGAATCCCTCCGACAGAAAGTAAAACCCCTGAAAGAGGAAGCTGACTCTAGATCTTTGACCGAGAAGGTTCAAGAAGGAACCTCTACTCAAGTTGAAAAGCTTGAGAAAGAGAACTCCTCCTTGAAAACTCAAGTCAAGGACCTTAGAGCGGCTTTAGAACAATTCACTTCAGGTTCCAAGGGTCTTGACATGATCCTTGGAAAACAAAAGTATGTTCTAAATCGATCTGGGTTAGGGTATCGAACCAAGTCGTGACAAAGATCATACTATGCTGTGTTGAACCAATATAGACCCAAAGTTCAGGCATGGGTACCCAAACTTTGCCTGAACAACCAAGCTGGACCAAACCAGTATTGGATCCCCAAGGACAAGATTCACATCTTGCCTAATCATTACCGTGGCTTTAGTCCAAGGGGAGCCAATTTAAAAATAATTTTTATAATTAGATAAATTCTTTTCTTAATTTGAATTGCATGCTTGATTGTTTATTTATTTTCTGCAAATTACTATGCTTAGACCTAGGACTGGTTAGAATAAGGACTAAAACGATTTAACTGAAATTTGAACAACATAGTATTGGGTGGAGGTGAGATGATAGTACGTTAGGGAAGCCATTTTGGCGGAACTAGCCGAAGCTACCGATCCAAGACCCAAACTAGTTAGACCAAAATCTTTCAAGGAGTAACTTGAAGATGAATTTTCAATAAAAGGCTTTGTCAAGGAAAGGGTTGATGATCCAATAAGGCTATGGCCAAAGAAGGCCTAGTGCCTCGCCAAGACCTGGAAGCCGATTATTGAAAACCAAATTCACTTTACTATTGTCAGATTTGAATCTAACACAAATTTCAATTAATCTTAGATTCAACCACTTTTTAAATAAATTAAAATGTTTTCAAAATTAATTCAACTTTTCAAAATTAATCATGTTTTTTTAAAATAAAATCTTTACTTCTGTTAAAACCTGTCTCACAAAACCCATAAGGTTAACTTGATTGATAACTCTAGATTTGGTGAGACAGACTAGGTTGTGAAAATCAATTTAAGCTATCCTTAATTCTAATTGGATCCAAATCAATAAATACTTTATGTGTAGGAACATAAAGATTTGGACCAATGGATGTTGGATAGCGGATGCTCCAGACACATGACTGGAGATAAATTGAAATTCACCAAACTCAAGTTCAAGAACCTAGGCTCAGTAGCATTCGGCAATAATGCTACACTCAAAGTCATTGGGTCAGGTAACATTGAACTCAAATCTGATTTTGTAATTAAAAAGGTACTCTTGGTTGAAAACTTTAAATTTAATTTGCTTAGTATAAGTCAATTATGTGATACTGGCTATGTAGTTACCTTTACCAACTCTGACTGCCTGATTAGAAATCTGCAAGACTCAGAAGTCATGCTTAAGGGCACTAGGAAAAATAACGTTTACACTATAAGTTTACCCTTAGTACCTAAATGTCTCTTAACTCAATTAGAAGAATCAAACCTCTGGCATAGGAGATTAGGTCACACTAATCTAAGACTAATTTCAAAAATCACCCAACTTGGTCTAATTAAAGGAATACCAAAAATTAAGAACTATGAAAACACAACATGTAATTCATGCAACCAAGGTAAACAAACCAAGTCTAATCACAAGTCAATTCAATCAGATCTAACTCAAACCACGCTTGAGCTCCTGCACCTTGACCTATTTGATTCACATGGAGCCAAGTCACTAAGCGGAAACCGGTACTGCTTAGTCATTATCGACGACTATTCTAGGTTCACTTGGGTTAGGTTCCTAAAGACTAAGGATGAAACCCTAAACCTGTTTATTGACTTTTGTAAGGTGATTGTGAATCAAAATGATACCAAAATCAAAAGACTTAGGAGTGATCACGGGGGAGAATTTGAAAATCAAAGGTTTGAGGAATTTTGTAAGATAAACGGGTATATTCACGAATTTTCGATGTCCTAGAACCCCCCAGCAAAATGGGATAGTAGAAAGGAAAAATAGAACCCTACAGGAAGCCGCTAGGACAATGCTCAATGAATTCAACCTAGCTAACCAATTTTGGGCAGAAGCAATTAGTACGACTTGCTATATCCAAAATAGGGTCCTAATTAACAAATGACATAATAAAACTCCCTATGAACTATATTACCATAGACTTCCTAATCTACACTACCTAAGGGTCTTTGGGTGCAAAGTCCATATCCTAAACACCAAGGACTACCTAGGGAAATTCCAGTCTAAATCAACCCCTGGTATATTTTTAGGATATTCAACAACAAGTAGGGCATATAGGGTCTACAATAGACAAACTAACAAAATTGAAAAAATAACCAATTTAATATTTGATGAGGAAACTAATTCAAAATCTGATAATCCAAACTTGAATCCATCAAATATTGATCAGGAAGATAATGAACAAATTATTGAACCATCAATTGAACCACTAGTTGAACCTCTTAATGAACTGACTATTGAACCAACTATTGAGTCAATTGAACCAATAATCGAACCAACCCAAGTAACTGAACTAAATACTGAACCGAACCGTCCAGCCGGACCTGAGGCTGAACCAAGTTCTAGAAGAACCAAGAAACCCAGACTCAGTCACCCAACGGATCAAATTGTGGGTGATCCAACCTTAGGAGTCAGAACTAGGTCTTCCTATAGAAATCTTAGTCAGATCGCACTGATTTCAAAAATTGAACCTAAGACTATAGAGGAAGCCTTACCTGATCCTGATTGGATCATAGCAATGCAAGAGGAGTTAGCCCAATTTGAAAGGAACCAAGTCTGGGAACTAGTACCTAAACCTGAGGGCAAATCCATCATAGATACTAAGTGGGTTTTTAGGAATAAGCTAAATGACCAAGGAGAAATAGTCAGAAACAAAGCCCGCTTAGTAGCTAAAGGGTTCAGTCAAGTCGAAGGGTTAGACTATGACGAAACCTATGCCCCAGTAGCCAGACTTGAGTCTATTAGAATGTTGTTAGCCTTTGCAGCCCATAAAGGATTTAAACTTTACCAAATGGATGTTAAGTCAGCCTTTCTGAATGGGTTTATCAAAGAAGAAGTCTATGTAGGACAACCCCCAGGTTTTGAGGACTTAGAAAAACCCAACTATGTTTACAAACTTAATAAGGCACTGTATGGACTAAAACAAGCACCTAGGGCATGGTACGAATGCCTATCAACTTACCTCATTTCTAAGGAATTTAACCAAGGACAAATTGACTCAACTCTTTTTGTTAAAACCTTAGAAAAAGACATCTTCATTGCCCAAATCTATGTTGACGACATAATCTTCGGATCCACTAACTCTAACTTTTTAAAAGAATTTGTAAAAATAATGGAAAACGAATTCGAAATGAGCTTAGTTGGTGAGCTCAACTTCTTTTTAGGACTACAAATTAAGCAAACTAGGGATGGAAATTATGTTCATCAATCCAAATATACTAAGGAGTTAATAAAGAAATTTAAAATGGATAACTCCAAAAGCATAAGTACCCCTATGGCCACAAATGTAAAAATTGATAGTGACCCTGAAGGTAAACTTGTAGATCTTAAACTTTATCGAAGTATGATTGGAAGTCTACTTTACCTTACAGCTAGCAGACCTGATATCCTTTTCGCTGTAGGAATGTGTGCTAGATACCAAACCTGTGCTAAGGAAACGCACTTAGCAGCCCTAAAAAGAATACTTAGATACATTAAGGCACCCTCAATGTAGGGATTTGGTATCCTAGGACCTCAACTTTTGACTTGACAGGATACTCTGATTCTGACTATGCTGGATGCAAACTAGATAGAAAGAGTACAAGTGGAAGCTGCCAACTCTTAGGAAATAGTCTAGTCAGTTGGTGCAGTAGAAAGCAACACTGCGTAGCTCTATCTACAACCGAAGCAGAATATGTTGCTTTAGGAGAGTGTGTAGCACAACTCCTATGGATGATGCACACTCTTAAGGACTTCCAGCTTGATTACACCCAAACCCAAGTCTACATTGATAACATAAGTTCAATTAATCTAACTAAGAACCAATCCAACACTCTAGAACAAAACATATAGAGGTTAAACATCACTTCGTAAGAGATCATGTAGCCAGGGGTGAAATAGTCCTTAAGCATGTAGACTCAAAGTCAAACTTAGCTGATATCTTCACCAAACCCTTACCTGAGTCTGAGTTCAGCTCACTAAGAAGACAGTTAGGGTTATGCTTAGTAGAATAGGACTACTCTACTCATGTTTCTGTTCAAAAACTGTTTATTTCTTATCTGATATTTATCAAAAAATTTCATTTTTTTTGAAATTTAAAATAATTTCCGACTTAGTTTTTTTTTGAAAAACTTACCCCCTTCAAAACTAGGGTTTTTCGCAAATGGACTTAGCTTAGGCCCTAACCCTAGAACTGCATGCACCTATAGATCTAGAAGCCAGCATCTCACAAGCACCTTAGGGCACTTTTGATTGATAACCTAGACTGGGTTGAGATGCTTAGGTCTATGCCTTGATTCAAGATGCTTTAAGTCAGTGCATCTGCAGTAATTGGGGCAATAAATACCAATTAAACAGTAATCAGGTTAAGTGTCAAGCTTAGAAAATCTAACTTGATCAGATCACTTAACTTGACTAACCCTAGCGAAAGCTACTGTTTATAACAGTTAGTAAGTAGCTAACTGGGTTAGACAGGACCCGAAAAAGAAAATCTAAATTGATTTGGTCCAGTTTATACTTAGAATTGGTTCAATACAGCACCTTACTTTTATTACTCAGTTTTTTGCTATATTTTTTTTGATATATGGCAAAGGGGAGAGATTGGAAAAGGAGAGAAAAGGAGGAGAAAAGAAGGTTTTAAAATTTAAATTTTCCAAGTTAAATTTTTTTTCAAAATTTTTATCTCCTTTTCAAAAAGTAAAGTAATTCAAAATCATTTTGGAAAATTTTCTAACTTCAAAATCATTTTGGAAAATGTTCTAACTTCAAAATTAGTTTGGAAAAATTTTCTAAGTATTAAAACTGCAAAATGTTTTTTGAAAATTTTCTAAGTATTAAAACTATAAAATGCTTTTTGAAAATTTTCAAGTACTAAAACTGTAAAATTCTGTTTGAAAATTTTCTAAGTGTTAGAACTTCAAAATCAGTTTAGAAAATTTTCTAAGTGCAAAAACTAAGGGAGCGTTTGGTTTGTTCTTTCATTCATAAATGTTTTCTAATTTTCTGGAAATGACCTTTTTTCTTCTCATTTTCAGAATGCTATTTTTTCTGGAAAACAAAGTGAAAATGCAAACCAAATGTTTCAGAAAACCGATTTTCTACAGAAATGAAAATGGAAAACAGACTGGAAAATGCAAACCAAATGCCCCCTAAATGTTTTCATTAAGTTTGAATTTTTTTTTAAAATACCTTTTTGAAAATTTTCTAAGTATTGAAAATTCTGAAAAAAATCCTTTCATCTTATGATAGACAAGGACTTAGAAATGTTTTCAAAAACCCCACGTACTCTTGAAAAACTTAGGGGGAGAATTTCTTCCAAGGGGAGGAAATTACGTACTTACTTACTTGCTTTATTAACTTAACTTTTTGAACCATGTTGCCATAAATCAAAAAGAGGGAGATTGTTGGTGCAGGCAGCACCTAAGTCAAATCTGGGTTTTGATAATGGCAAAGGGTTCAGAAGTTAAGATGTTATTGTGATCTAACTTGTTCACTGAGTGTGCAGGAAGAAGTCCTAGGTACACTAGGCAAGAAGTCCTGACCGAAAGTCGGGCAAAGAAGTCCTGGTCAAGGACTGGGCAAGATGACCTGACCGGAAGTCGGGCAAAGTAGACCTGGTCGAGGACTGGGCACAAAGTCCTGGCAAGGGGCTGGCCACCGAAGACCTGACCGGAAGTTGGGCACGAAGACCTGGTCAGGTGGATTGGGCAAAAGTCCAACCGGAAGAGCCGGTTGGCAAAAGGTAAACTCTCCTGAGAGGAGTAGGTGAGGACTCGTTCCTCGTCGAGGGAACAGTAGGCGTCGGTTCGACCTAGGGTTCCATTTGGGAGACCCGAAGTCAGAACAAAGACTGCTATGGTTATAATTAATACTTGTTATGTTTTTTGGAACTAACCTAAGTTGCAGGGTCGAAGGACTGGTCGTCTGCAAGTGAGGTACTTCACAGGGCCTAGGCGCCCGAAGAGAGACAGGCGCCCGAATGGGCTCAGGCGCCCGTATGGATACGGGCGCCCAAGAGTGAAGGCAAAACACAAAACATAGCTACGAAGCCTCTGGACCAAGCCGAATCAGGCGCCCGTGAGGTCACGGGCGCCCCCATCAACTCAGGCCCCCAAGTAGGGGAGGATAAGCGCTGATCGAGCCCGCGGATAAGAATTCGCGGATCGAAGAGCACGTGTCAGGCGCCCCCAACATCACAGGCGCCCGTATGAGCACTATAAAAGGGGCTCGACCCCAAGGCTTCAACATCACTTTTTCTCAACGCTCCAAAGCTTTTCGTTCAAGCGCTACGCCCCGGCAAACTTCGACTTCGAGATCCCATCGCCGACGACGACCCTCTGCTCCGAAATTCGATCCACATCAGGCGTCGGTAACAAAAAGTGTAGCAATTTCAATTTCCTGAAATACTACTGTACTTAACTTGTAAATCTTTTTGCGCGATTATAGTATTGCCCAAAGTAAACGGTCAAGGACCGTGGACCTTGGAGTAGGGGCCGACCGCGACTCCGAACTAAGTAAAAAATAGACTTGTGTTCTTGTGTATTTAATTTCTTTCCGCTGCATATCTACTCTATCTTAATCCGAAAAGTTTTTAACGATATTCACCCCCCCCCTCTATCGTTTTCCTCGATCCAACAAGAACTTCGTGCCCAATTCCTCGAACCAGATCTTCGTGCTCAACCTTCGGCCAGGACTTCGTGCTCAACCCTACTGTTCAAGACTTTGTGCCTAGGTCAACTAGGACTTTTCCTGCACACTTAGTAAATTTATTAGATCACCACATATACTTAACTTTGAATCCTTTGTCATTATCAAAACCAGGTTCAATATGGTACTTCCGACACTAACAGAACAAAGGGGCAAAACCAATTGATCGATGATGAACAAAGGGGTAAAACCATCATTTAGACCAAAAAATCCAACCAGATTAACAGGAAAACTCAAGGAAGACTGAGGGAAAAAGGGCGATTTATGAGATGTCGACTTTGGCGATCCACAACACATATCAGCATCGACTTTTGAGATCATCAACAAATAGTAGAAAAAGAGGGGTAAAACCAGCGTCGAGGCTTTTACGATCCACAACAACAACAAAAAAGAAAAAGACAAACACGAGCGAAGGGGAGATGAATGTGAAAGGAAATAAGAAAAAAAAAATAAACTGGGATAAAGAAATGATAGTTTTGAGTTCGAACAAGGCATACCGCTATAGTGACGACGGTGGAGGACTTGGAGTCGACCAAGGTGTAGTCTACAAATCACAACGATGAGATGTCGATGGAGAGTAAAATCTGGACTTGAAAGTCGACGCTGTGTTCAGGGAGGAAGGATGAGGAAAGACACTTGTTCGTCGTAAATTTAGATTTTTTTTATTTTGTATGACATTTTATTTTTACACTTTAGGGTGCGTTTGGTTCAAGTTGTCATATATAATCTTGATTAAGGTAATCATATAATCAAGGTTATGAGGAATGAAACAGGCCCGGCTCAAGGCACAGGCCACTAAGACCTGTGCCTAGGGCCCCAACAAATCTAGGGCCGATTATTATTATATATATAATATTAAAATTTAATTAATTGTTTTTATCTATTGGCATGCAGGCATGGCCATGCAACCATGCGTGATTGCTTCACCCAAAAATCACGCATTTGCTTCACCCAAAAATCATGCGTGATTGTTTGGAAAATTCATTGAATCATTGCCAAACGCGTGCATGGCATTAATCATGCCAATTGCCAAACCAGCAAACCTCATTCCAATTTCCAAAACTCAACGCTTAAACTTCTAACGCTTCTCCTTTTCCTCCCATCATCATGGCCGATCCCCTCATCGTCCGACGCCGCACGCGACTGGTTCTCTTCCTCGCGCTACAACCATGGCCGCAAAGCTCTTCGCAACAACCTTCCTCCTCCCTTGATCGAAGCTGACGCCTTCTCACGCAAGCATTTCTTCTCCCCGAACGAACGACGATTTCTCCCTGCCTTGGAGTGCCTGTGAAGGGAGTCGACCATCCCTGTCCAACTCCGGCGCCGGCGGGTCAAGAGGAATTTGGGGATTCTCGAAGGGTTGTTAGAAGAAAGGGATCTTGCGATTTGGGGGCTGATCTGTTGGATTAAAGCCGATGCGAACACGCCGGTGCACTGCAGGTAAGGATTGTCTATTGGATTGGGTTATGGATCGTTCTTGCTCTGCAATGTTTCATTTTGGTTCAATGGTTCAATAGTTATGGATGGTTTCGTGCTCTGCAATTTTTAAACCCACCATTGTTGGTCCCAAGTCCGAATGAAAAAGGGTGAGAAATTTTTTTTATTTTTTAAAAAATTATTAAAGATTAAAAAATAATTTAGCCTAGGGCCTCATGGAATCTTAAGACAGCTCTGGAATGAAACAAAACTTTAAATTATTTGGTTCAATTTAGATAATCAAATAAAATATTATTTGTTTAGAGATAATAGTTAATAACATAATATATATTTTACAATATTACCCTTGGTTAAATTTAAATATCATAATATTATATGTTTATCTAAATTTAAAATAAGAAAAGTAAAATGATATTATATACATGTACGTACTCTCAATAAATATAAAAATTATATCGAATCGATAATTATATTTATTTTAATTTTTAAATATTAAAATATTAAAAAAAATATAATAATAATAAATAATAAATAAAATTGAATTATTTTTATTATTTTTTAGAATTTATTTAGATAATTTTATTAAATTTATTTTATTTGTTTCTATTTAATTTATTAAAATTTTAATTAAAATATTAAATTAAAAAAATATTCGTTAGCAACTCCGACATCAACGGTCGTTGTCCGCGCAAACAATCTGTGTCCAACATTAACAACCAGTTGTTGGCACCAGTCGTCGGAGGCTACCGCCCGGCTGTCAGCATCTATCGTCAACGAGCAGCTGTTGTCGTCGATCATCGACGGCTACCAACCGACTATCGACAACTATTGCCGACAATTAACAGGCGGAACAGATGATCCGGACGCTCTCCTTATACATAATCCATAATCTTTTAATTCAGGGAGCTCGTTTTTATTTTTATTTTTATTTTTAATTTAATGGTTTAATGATTACGGTGGTTATTTTAATGGCTATTTTTAAAATAAATAAAAATCACTAAAAAACTATTAGAAGATATTTATTAACAACTAATTGATGAGTGAGATTTTTTTAAGATAAATTTTACTAAACTCTCTACTTATCAAAATCAATTTTGTATGTAATTCCTACATAAATTTCTCTTTACATGCAGTCTCTGATGGGATGTTTAGTGAGTATTGTTTGAAAAAAATTGAGTATAAAAATTAAAAAATTGAATATGACAGATTACATTCACCACACCAATAATCCATGTATCAATTTTCACTCTTCTATACTCAAGTTTCACTCTTTTATACTCAATTTTCACTGATATATACTCAATTTTTATCCTTTTATACTCAGTTCTATCAGGAAGTAAAAATAAAAACAAACTTGTGTGGGGAATGCATATAAATATCAAAGGATTATTGAAGAGTTCATGACAATTTATCCTTTTTTTTAATACTGCATTGTAGAAATCACAAAAATATTTCCTACGGCTCACGTCCCCAGCACTACGCTGATAATCAAACTTCATAATTATACGCAACATTAGACAAAACATTATTAATAAAGCAGGTTGAAGGAAGCCTGTTCAAGGGCATGGAGCCCCACGACGCATCGCCCAACCGCTTACCCTCCCCCCTTCCCCTCCCCCAGTTTCTCAACAGCATGATTAAAAATCAACCATATTAAATCAAAATCCTAGCTAGCCAACATAGAAAGATGACGAAAATTCACCGACGTTACCATTCGCATAGCCATCAAACCGAAACCTGCTATAGTTTTGGGTGCAAACTGATAGACCCTGTTTAACGTTTACTACCAAAGCCAAACAAAAGAGGTCCAAAACCTTGCCGAATGAATTGCACCGTCAAGCACCACACCGACTTCGGGGGTGTCGGAGCAGGTGGTGGCTCGAGGCCCTCCGTGGCCAAGAGGCCTAGAAAACGCTTGGCCGGACGATCTTTCAGGAGATTCTCAAGCAGCCTGACCTTCGTAATCGCATAATCCCGAAGTTGATTCAGCCTCTCGCCCTGCATGATAAAATCCAAGAGATGTCGCTCCATCACCATAACGCCAAAAAGCTCGACGGCATCATCTACATTTTCCTCGCTCTTGGGTGCACTTGGAACATTCCTGACCAGACACGCGTTCAGATACTCAGTCCAGCATTTCTGTTCTAACTCGAAGCCTTCCAACGGAACGTATTCCCCACAGGGCATATACTTCTGGCGAACGGCAGTCTGTTCTTTCTCCATAGCCGCCTTCGCGTCGCGTAGCTTCGACTCTAAATCTGCAATGACGAGCTCATGGCGGCGACGGGCATCGGCGATCTTATTAGCCAAATCAGTCCTTTGAGCTTGGAACACAGCGATCATTGCCACCCGTTCAGCAGGGATGATCAGGTCATCAAGACGCTGCGACCTATCTGTAGTAGTCATCTGACTGATTGCCGATTTAGGACGGGAACTGATAATAACATAATTGTATAATAAAACACCTGGCAAAACTTTTATAACTAAAGACTTTGAAGATCATAAACACTGGATTGTACAAATAGAACTAACAACATTAATCAAATTAAAACAAATGAATAAGGCAAAAGAAACAAGCAAAAGACAGAAAACAACCGTACCTAAAAAGGCAGTAGACTTACAAGAGGCGGAGCGATGAACTGAACGTAAGTTGGAAGAAGTATAACGAGCAGGAGCATAATGGAGGAATATAATTTGCAAATGGCCGGTCCTATTTATAGACAACGTAAAAAATTGTTTCCCGCAGAACTAAAAGATGTCTTTTCCGATGCACGGCAAGATATTTTTATCCTGCAGACTGCATGTAAAAGATATTGCTGCAAGATCTCTGGCTCTCTTAAATAAAAGATCTTTCCCGCTGTATTATAATAAATAAAATATTTTTCTCGTGGGGCAAAGGTTATGATTTTATCTAGGCGCCACTCCGTATCAGTTCCAAGATATGTCGTTTTTCCGAGGTGAATTAATCAATATTATCATTTTAAAATTTAAGAATAAAAATTCTAATAAAATTAATATCTTATTCTTTTTACACAACAATCATAATATCTGAATTAATAATTTCATGATTTTTTTTCCACGTTAACATTAAAATAAAAGCATAGCTGGGCTTCAAAGTTATATAAAAACGAGGAACTGGAGAATATTGTTAGGGGGCGTTTGGTTATGGGTAATAGGGACTAAGAAATGAGAATAGATGGTAATCATTCCCATTGACACTGTTTGGTAAGTGTCAATGGGAATGAAAATAAGGGAATCATTCCCTCATTTTCATTCCCTACTCCCCCCTCATCAATCAAATTCCTCAATTATTTTTTCCTTTTCATATATCCAAAACACTCCTTTTTTATTTTATATTTTTCATTTTACTATTTCTGTTTATATTATCTCATTTTACTTTCTCTCTCTATATTTTAAAATTTATCTCTACATATTTATTCTTTTCTCTCTCTATCTTTCTTATCATATTTTCTCAATATTATTTTCTCTCTCTATCTCTCATATTATAATTTATCTATCTTAATTTTTCACTTTTTTTTTATATTTTATATATCACTTTTTCTCTATATTTTCTATATCATTTTCTCTCTCTATATTTCTATATTACTTTCTCTCTCTACCTTTCTTATCTCATTCTCTCTCTGTATATTTTGATAATCAATTTCTCTCTCTATCTCTCTTATCATAATTTATTTATTATTATTTTTCATTTTTTCTGTATATTTCATATATCACTTTCTCTCTCTATATTTTCTATATCACTTTCTCTCTCTACCCTCTCATCTCACTTTCTCTCTATATATTTTCAATATCACTTTCTCTCTCTATCTCTCTTATTATAATTTATCTATCATTATTTTTTACTTTTTCTCTATATTTTCTATATTACTTTCTCTCTCTATATTTTCTATATCACTCTCTCTCTACCTCTCTCATCTCATTTTCTCTCTATATATATTTAATATTACTTTCTCTTTCTACCTCTCTTACCATAATTTATCTATATTTATTTTTTATTTTTCTCTATATCTTCTATCACTTTCTCTCTCTACATTTTCTATATTATTTTTTCTATCTCTCTCATCTCATTTTTTCTCTCTATAGTTTTTTTTAATGATTTCTCTCTCTATTTTTTATCACATCTATCTTGTCTTATTTTTTTCTCTCTACATTTTATCTTTATTTTCTCTATTATTGTATTTTCTCCTATTTTTTTCTTCTATTTTTTTTTTACCTTACTTCTCGTAATTTCTCTCTATATTTTTCTAATTTATCTCTCAACTCATTTTATTTCACTTTCTCTATTTTGTAATAATTCTATTATTTTAGATAACTTTGAAATTTTTATGGATTCCCATTACTAAAGTTAGACTAAACTAAACATCATCAATGACAATAATTTTTATTTCAGGATTTGAACCAAACACTACCAATGGAATCATGATTCTCATTCCCATTGACCCCTCAATGAATCCCATTACCATTCCGATTAACAAATTTGAACCAAATGCTCCCTTAGTGTAAATCGGAATAGAATTCGAATTAAATACAATGAATATGTGTGAAGATAAAAATGATGTTGATTTAAATCAAAATTTATTTGTATTTAATTTAATTAAATTATAATTAATCAAATGATAAGTTAAATTGATTTGATTGATTAAAATAAACTAGAACATTTGTAAAAAAAACTACTCTTTTCTCGTCATCCCATTGCATACGTAAACAATTTCATAGAAGACGTCTCTCTATTTTTTTTTGTTTTTATTTGTTCTCCTTCTCTATCTTCCACTAATTAAAAAGTTAGTGTTTTTTTATGGAGTGTTTGGTTTGCTCTATTTTTATTTTTATTTTTCAAAAAATCATATTTTTCTATTTTCTAAAAAATGATTTTCTTTCATTCTCTAATTTTCCAGAAAACACTATATCTTTTTGTAGAAAACAAGGTTAGAAAATACAAACAAAATACATTTTTCAAAAAATCGCATTTTCTACCTAAAATGAAAATGAAAAACAAGTCTACCAAACACCTTCATAGCTTCTCCTCTCCTTCCTACGTTTTAGTAAAATTAGAAGGCAGGTGGGGTTAGAGCCCACCCCCAGCTCAAGGATAACTCTACCCCTCTTAAGATAGGTTGGTGGAGACGTTGAGAATGAGTAAATTATCTTTTTACCACCTATAAGATATATTTTCATGATTTAACTTCTCCGTATTAATCATGGAACGGATTGACGAAGTGAGGGCTAACGAATCACTTTTTACCATCAAGATAAATTAAATAGCGTTTTGATTGACCGATAGTTAATACATACGATATTGCAAATCAACAAATTCATCCTCTCCATGCGTTTATTATAATATTCAGACTAATAATCTTGTGATTTATCTTCTTGATATTTACTTTTGATAAGTTAGCGGGGATATTGAAAACCAACGAATTATCTTTCTCTACCAAAATAGTCAAATTATGGTAAAAAAATTATGGTAATAGAGCCATATTTTTTTTTTAAATGGGTGAGATTTTATTCGGATTATTTTCTCAAGAATTGGATTTTTTTTTGTTATTAGTGGAATACAAATTAGCTAAGGGAGTACTTGATAGAAGTTTTATTAAACCCTTCTTAAATTCTAACTGTATAAAAGTATTTATGAGTATTTGTGAATATCAAATTCTATTTCAGATTTTATAACTTTTATTCAAAAATTAAAAGTAAGAATTTGATATATGTTTTTTTTCTATTTTTTATTTATATTCTAAAATTAAAAATTGACATTTATGTTTTTAATAATATTGGCAATCACATTTTTGACGTTTATAACTTTTTTAATTGTATTTTATTCCAAGTATTTATTTTTTAAATTATATTTTATATATTTATATAATTTATATTTTCAAAAAAAATTTATACATATTTTTATATATTTATATAAATTTTGTATTTTTATTAATTTTATATATTTTTTCAAATATTTATGTTATGAAAAAAATTAATTTTGATAACATATTCAAATATAATAATAATTATATAAACATATTATTATTGATAGTGTTCAAAATTATATTTAGATAATTAAAAATAATAATTTATATAATTTAAGAATATTAATATTATTTAAACATAATTAAAGTCAGAAATAATTATTTATTAAACATTTAAATTATAAGTTGTATTAGTTTTTTATTTTTATTTAAACAGTATTTAAATACTATAATTTTTCATTAATTTCAAAATAATCTTTATAAAAATTATTTTCTTCAATAGTCAAATACTCTCTAATTGGGGTATGTGAGTAGCAAATACCATTCTCACAGCAGGAGTAAGATATTTTTCATATAATACTGGCGTTATAACGAGTTTAAGGTTTATTCCGTTCTGTATTAGAAGATATTTATTAACAACTAATTGATGAGTGAGATTTTTTTTAATACTGCATTGTAGAAATCACAAAAATATTTCCTACGGCTCAAGACCCCAGCACTACGCTGACAATCTAACTTCATAATTATACGCAACATTAGACAAAACATTATAATAAAGCAGGTTGAAGGCGGCCTGTTCAAGGGCATCGACTATCGAGCCCCACGACGCATCGCCCTACCGCTTCCTCTCCCCCAGTTTCTCAATAGCATGATTAAAAATCAACCAATTTAAATCAAAAACCTAGCCAGCCAACAAAGCAAGATAACGAAAATTCACCGACATTACCATTAGCCTAGCCATCAAACCGAACCTGCTAAAGTTTTGGGTGCAAACTGATCGACCCTGTTTTACGTTTACAATCAAAGGCAAATAAAAGAGGTCCAAAACCTTGCAGAATCAATTGCACCGTCAAGCCCCACACCGACTACGGGGCTGTCGGCGCAGGTGGTGGCTCGAAGCCCACCGTGGCCAAGAGGCCTCGAAAACGCTTGGCCTGACGATCTATCAGGACATTCTCAAGCTGCCTGATCTTCGTATACGCATAATCCCGAAGTTGATTCTGCCTCTCGCCCTGCTTGATAAAATCCAAGAGATGTCGCTGCCTCACCTCATCGCCAAAAACCTCGACGGCGTCAACTACATTTTCCTCGCTCTTGGGTGCACTTAGAACGTTCTTGACCAGACACGCGTTCAGATACTCAGTCCAGCATTTCTGTTCGAACTCGAAGCCTTCCAACGGCACGTATTCCCCACAGGGCATATACTTCTGGCGAACGGCATTCCGTTGTTTCTCCTTAGCCGCCTTCGCGTCGCGTAGCTTCGACTCTAAATCTGCAATGACGAGGTCATGGCGGCGACGGGCATCGGCGATCTTATTAGCCAAATCAGTCCTTTGAGCTTCGAACAGAGCTATCAAAGCCATCTGCTCAGCAGTGAAGGTCCGGCCATCACGACACTGCGACGTATCTGCAGTAGTCATCTGACCGATTGCAGATTGACCAGCCGGACACAGGATTTAGGACGGGAACTGATAATAACATAATTGTATAATAAAACACCTGACAAAACTTTTATAACTAAAGACTTTGAAGATCATAAACACTGGATTGTACAAATAGAACTAAGAACATTAATCAAATTAAAACAAATGAATAAGACAAAAGACAAGCAAAAGACAGAAAACAACCGTACCTAAAAAGGCAGAAAACTTAAACGAGGCGAAGCGATGAACTGACCGTAAGTTGGAAGAAGTATAACGAGCAGGAGGATAATGCAGGAAGTTGCAAATGGCCGGTCCTATTTATAAACAACGTAACAAGACCAAAAAAATGGATCCGCCACCTCAGCGGCTCCCGCCAGCCCGTCCCAAGACCAACACGTAGGAGGTAAATCACGGTTATGTCTGGTGTGGTGAGGCGCCTGGGGTCGAGGAAATTAATACCAGCAGACTAGGGTTTTATCCCCGTGCGTAACTGACGACCCTCGAACCTGTGATCTCGACCAAATCGACCAGGCGCTTTACCATCCGATCCAGTCCGTGGAGACATAAACAACGTAACAAGAGAAGAGGGAACCATTAACCATCACGTGCCTTGTGTATGAGCTAGGCTTGGCAGCTTGCTCGTATCTTTTATAAGATATTTTTGTCTGCACGATTAGACGTTGGGCTTCGAAAGGAATAAAGGAGTGTTTGGGAGAGTTTTTATTTCTTGAAAATTAATTTTTGTAGTGATTATTTTGAAGTTAGTAAAAAGTTAAAGTAAACAGTGTTTGAAAATAGAAGTCAAAACTTGATATAAGATAAAGTTTGAGTGTTTGGGAGAATAATTAATTCCAAGCTTAATTTTTAATCGAATGACAATAATATCCTTAAACTATATAAATTAATCATTTTTTAATTATTTAAATATAATTTCGATACTATCAATAATTTATTCACGTAATTATTATTATATTTTAAATAGTGATATAATTATTATTATATTTTAAATATAGTATTAAAATTAATTTTTTTATAATTTGAATATTTGAAAAAATATATAAAATTAATAAAAAAATAAAAAATAATATAATTTAAATAAATATAATATATATATATAATTCTGAAATAAGAAAGCAAGTAAAATGTTATATTATTTAAGGATATAAATATTATTTTTTAATGTTATATCATAAATAAAAAAACAGAAGTAGATAGAAATATCAAATTCTTACTTTTAATTTCTAAGAAAAAGTAATAGAAGTTAAAGTAAAATTTAATCTTCCTAAATATTTAAAAATAATTTTGTGTAGCAAAAAATTAAAAATTAATTAATAGAAGCTCTCTCAAACACTCTCTAAAAATTTATTAAATAAGATACTGTAAAAATTTGTTTGCCCCAGAACTAAAAGATGTCTTTTCCAATGCAGGTAAAGATATTTTTATCCTGCAGACTGCGTGTAAAAGATCTTGCTGCAAGATCTCTGGCTCTCTTAAATAAAAGATCTTTTCCGCTGTACTATAATATATATAAAATATCTTTCTCGTGTGGAAAGGTTATGCGTTCATCTGGGCGCTCCGTATCAGTTCTAAGATATCTCGTTTTTCCGATTAAAATTAAAGATAATAAATTTGATATAATTAATATATCAATCTTCTTAACGTATTAATCAAAATATCTAAATTAATAATTTTATAATTTATTTTTTTTATATTAATTTTAAAATAAAGAACATAGTTTTGATTCAAAGTTATCTAGGACTAATTGACATAAAAAATGATTAACTGAAGAATATTGTTAGTATAAATCGGAATAGAATTCGAATTAAATACAATGAGTATGTGTGAAGAAAAAAATCATTTTGATTTAATTCAAAATTAATTTGTATTTAATTTAATTAAATTATAATTAATGTGATAAGTTAAATTGATTTGATTGATTAAAATAAATTAAACTTTTTTAATAAAAAAACTACTCTTTCCTCGTCCTATGACACACGTCAACAATTTCATAGAACATTGATCCCATGCCAGCTTACGTATAGCCTGGCTTGATAGCCTGGTGCAGGAGATAGATTTGTGGGCCTCGGGAGTCCAAGGGATATAAGGCTTATATGGGCAGTCCGGCCTAGTTCCTTCGAGAATGAGAAGAGGTAGGCCAGGTAAAGGGTAATCATCGAGACTAAGGGGATTGGAAGCCCCCAAGAGGGCCCCGAGACCATGAAGGCCTGGGTCGAGTCCAAGAACACTCGATTCACAGTGCCACTGAATCTCAGTTCCCCGAGTTGAGAGGAATCCCAAACTCACAGCATCTGGAAGACATATGCAGCTATACACTCACACACCACTTGGCTCAGTGTCCCCGATTGGGCACGTGGGGACCCACGTTCCTTAGAATTGATCTGACCGAGCGTCCAGACTGTCGTGGGCCTGCCCCCGCGGCCCTCCCGGTTGGTCTCCAAGCCGACGTGTGGTGGCCCAGGCTCTAGGGGTAAGCCCGAGCCAGGGAAGGCTTTACTTGATGTATCAGCGAATCATACTAGTACGCTAGGCCCTCAGTCGGCCTCCTCATCCTGTACCCTCAGCCGGCACCATTACTCTTGGCTCTCAGTCGGCCTCTTCATGCTGTGCCCCCATTCGGCACCATCGTTCTAGGCCCTAAGTCGACCTCTTCATTCTATGCCCCCAGTCGGCATTTGCACTTGAGGTGTTGTCGTGACGCGCCAGAACAACCACTCCCTTACACAGGACTAGCAGAAGCAGTACGGGTCGGCTCCGGTATGGTATCATTTCAGCATGAATCGCAAGCATCCCGCTGACATCATGATCTTCTTGCCATATCCTGACCCCTCGTACCACGACCACATACCTCTGTGTCAGGCCGAGCGCCGCCTGACGACACTAGCCTTTAAGTTGACAGCACCCTTTTCCTTATTCTGGCATGCGACACATTACACTGCCATCTCTGGGCATGCCCTGCCCTGTCCTCGCTACGAGACAAAAGGTGGCAGGTTGGGCAGCAGCTGTCAACTTCCCCGGCTATATAAGTCTCTCCACACCACACGCCCCAAGTACGCGCGATAGTGCAATTTTACTGTTATATTGCTTTCCTTTTGCTCTACCACCACTGGGGGCTGACTTCACCGTCGGAGTGCCTTGTCGGGGACTTTTCCCGGCGGGTTCTAACGGTCCTTGTCTTGCAGGCCAGGAGCGAACACCGGAGCCTGCGTCAGCAACTCGTAAGCTTTAGGAGACCATCTCATCCTTGAGAGTCCACCTTGCCTCGCGACAGGATCAAATTTGGCGCTAGAAGGAGGGACATTCAGCCTAATCAGAGGTGAAAGATGGAAAACCCCAACCACGTCATGATGACCATCACCCCTGAGGAGTACGAGATGTTGATGGTGGCACGAGCCCAGAAGACCCCACAAAGGTCTTCGCAGGCTGGTAGCCAGGCGCTCGGACCCACCACGAATCGGCGGCGCACAGACAGTCAATAGGTTGAGGAAGGTTTGCCCGCCCTGAGGGAGGTTCCGCTCCCTTCCTAGCAGTTTTCTTTCGGGATCGAAACGATGAAGCCGACTCGATGCAAGTCGAGGCCTCGACCTCTAACCAACTACACAGATTGCGGCCGCATAAGGGAAAGGCCCCAGCTGACCCTTCCCCAGCTCCCACGATATGCAGTCCTTTCACTTCCTGGATCCTGGAAGATCCAGTTCCCCGACATCTCCGTTTCTTCACCATCCCCGAGTATGCGGGGACCACCGACCCACAGGAGCACTTGATGAAGTTCGAGAGTACTGCTCTGCTTCATCAATACCCGGAAGACGTCAAGTGCCGAGCCTTCCTGACGACACTCTCTGGCCCTGCCCAGAGATGGTTCGATCGACTCCCCAATGGGTCGGTCGTGAGCTTTAAGGAGCTCAGGAGGGTTTTCCTCCAACGCTTCACTAGCAGCAGGAGGCATCACAAGACGAGCCTCAATCTGTTCGCATTGAAACAAGGTCTGAAGGAATCCCTCCGGGCCTACATCAAAAGATTCAACGGGGTGGCACTGTACGTGACGATTGCCACTCCCAAAGTCCTGATCAGCGCATTCTCCCAAGGACTGCAAGAGGGAGACTTCTTCCGCTCGCTGAACAAGAAGCCACCAAAGGACTTTGACAGCCTACTAGGCAAGGCTGTCAAGTACATCAACGTTGAGGAGGCACAGACCGCTCGGATGAAGGAGTCGGTCAGCACAGCGCCTCCCAACCCAACCCAGAACACCAGATCCCCAGGCGGACCCATCCGCAGCCCACGCGGACCCATCGACCGAGTGGGAGGAGAAAGGCGGCATGTGTAACAAGTGGACCAAGGGTTTCTCCCGACCCGATGGAGGTCATACTGCACATTCCACCAGACCAACACCCACGCCACAGAGGAATGCCGGCAGGCCGGTAGAGGTCGAGCTCCCACGCCCTGAGGGCGAGGGTGCCAAGCATATCCTGGACGCGGCTCAGGCCGGGGTGGACAAGCCGTGGACCCCGTAGCCGAAGAACTCCGAGGGAACCCCCCCCCCCCCCCCTCCCCCAGTCGCCGCAACTTATTCCCCCAAGAAGACTGAGCCGAGGCCGATTCGATAGACGAAGAATAGGCCAATCGACAAAACGCCGTTCGAGGCGGAGTACACGTCATCTCTGGCGGACTGACCGGGGGTGACCCCAATCGCGCACAGAAGTCACAAGTTCGTGTTAGTGGGAGCCCTAGAGCCAATTATGTGATGATTGACTAGGGACATTTTGTATCATATTCTATCATTAGTAAATGTATGTTTAGTTATTATACTTACTTTGTATTTGTGCCAAATAACTAAGTATAATAATGTCCTTGTGTAGTAGGTTCTTATCTACATCATATCAATTGGTTGAATCGATAGTGAGATGATGTAGAGAACACTACACTAAACTATTCCTAGTCAAGCATTAATATTCAAGGACAATGTTAATGCATGGAGACTAGCATGTAGGTCAGCAGATGACTTGAGCTCACAAGTCATGGATATGTGATATCAAGTTGACACATGAGTATACATTAGAGAATGTGTACTGAATTGACCCGCCATGTGAAAGTTTCATAGATTGTCATATAAGTGTCATAAACTTTCTCATGTGACTATTTGTATGAATAGACCTTAGACCTGAAGTCACTACGATTCCCTACATGAGGAGTTATGTACTTTGGTATCGTCAAACGTCACCCGTAATAGGGTGGACTATAAAGGCGATCACTGGGTATGTAATGAATTATGCGGAGGGATGTGAGTGATGTAGATGGGATCTATCCCTCCCATATGATGGGAGTGATATCTGTGGGCCCCTTGATCGAGTAGGACTACTAAAACGCATGACCATGCTCGAATGAGTGAATATGAGATATTGAGCTCATTTGTTTGAGTGAGTCTACTCGGGGATAAAGAAACACAAGATTGACTGAGGATGACACATTCTATGCCTCATTGGTCAATCTAGATATCAAGGATAGAAGGACAAGGTCATACATTATCATAGTCATGGAGGTTTAATCAGATCTCGACTTTTCTTGTTACTTGGGTAACATTGATGCATTGCTAGATGCCGCTCATTGCTTATGTGTCTAAAGTGTTTAGGCGCATTACCAACGTCATGAGAACCTATTGGGTCACACACAAAGGACACAATACTTCGGGAAATCTGATTGGAGATCTGAGCCCGAGTTGGGAACTCGGGAGGTCAGTCCGGGGGGGGGGGGGGCTCGAGTTGGGAACTCGGGAGTCCGAGTCGGAGCTCGGCGGACCGAGTCGGAACTCGGCGGACCGAGTCGGAGCTCGACGGACCGAGTCGGAGCTCGGCGGACCGAGTCGGAACTCTGCAGACTAGGTCGGCACTCGGCAGACTGGGTCGGAGCTCGACACACTGGGTCGGGAGCTCGCCACTCGGGAGACTTGGTCGGGAGACCGAGTCGGAAGCCCGAGAGGCCCGGTCGGAGTTGCATGGAGGAAAGAGAAAAGTCTCTCTTCATTAGATGAAAAGATTCTTTTCTTGCATGGGAAAAGATGAAGAGCCACATGAAAAGATGTGCTCTTTATTGGTATTGATGAAGGAAGTCAAAGAGACACAAACCTCTTCATATTCATGGGATGATTATAAAATAGGGACTTGTGACTTTGGATGAGGGCTTCTTCCTTTCCTTCTTCCCTTTCTTCTTCCCTCCCTCATCTTCCTCTTTTGGCCGAAACCCTACTATAGGGTTTTTGGTGTTCTGTGAGCTACCTCAAGTTGCTAGCACAACTAAGGTAGTTCTCCCGAAGTTGAGAGATTGTGACCGTGTGGATACGAATAGAGGCACGGACACTTGAACGTGCAAGAGATCCGGCGCACCTTGTACGAGCGGGATAAGCAAAGGGCACGCTCCGAAGGTATATCTTCTTTAGAAGTAGATGTACATCAACTTTGTACGAGTTTTTCTTTCACATGGATCGCTCGAGGGTTCTTGTTTCCACTGCGTTTTTATGATTTTGTGCTGGGAGAACCCAACAGTTCGCCGACTGGAGATTCATCGAGTCGGCATGAGTGCCGCTCAGGCAGCGGGGCCCCAAATCAGTTTCGGGCCCCAAGATCTACAGGGACTTGAGGTCTCACATGATGACGCTCTGGTTATCACGGCCATCATCGCTAACTATTAAGTCCACCACACCATCGTGGACATAGGAAGCTTGGTCAACATACTGTACAAGAAGGCGTTCGACCAGCTTCAAATAGAGATGTTCCAGCTGGACTTAGAGGCGACCCCGTTGTTTGGTTTCACGAGGAACCAAGTGCAGCCAATCAGCCAGATCTGACTAGCCATTTCTTTAGGCGAGGAGCCGCTGAAGAGGACCAGATGGTCCACTTTCCTGGTGGTCGATCCACCCTCGGCTTATAACGCTATCCTGGGCCGACCGACCCTTAATGAATTCTGAGTCGTCACCTCTACCTTATACCTCAAGATTAAGTTCCTAGTCGGGGACAAGGTGGGAGATGTCCGGGGTGACCAGAGAGTGGTCCGGAGGTGTTATGTCGACGACGTCCGGGTGGAGAGCCAGAAGGGGCCACACCCCTTCTCGGACTGCAATATGGTCTAACCCTCGCCATGGGCTGAACTGCGTGAGGACAAGGTGGAGGTCCAGCTTCTTCCCGACCGGGAGGAAGCTCGAGTCAAGATCGCGATCGGGCTACCCGAGGAGCTGAGGGAGCCCTTGCTGGAATGCTTGGCTCGAAACCAGGACGTGTTTGCCTGGTCAGTCAGGGAGCTGAAAGGCGTTCGACCGGAGGTGGCGGAGCATCACCTCGATGTTTATCCCAATGCTCGGTCTGTCAAACAGAGAAAGCGGGACTTCAGCACCGAGCAGAATAAAGTGATCCAGGCTGAGATCGAAAAATTGCTAGAGGTCGGCCACATCAGGGAGGTACAGTTCCTAGCATGGTTAGCCAACGTTGTGTTGGTACCCAAGCCCGACAATAAGTGGCGAGTCTGCATCGATTTCCGGGACCTTAACCGGGCTGCCCCAAGGACTGCTACCCGCTACCCCGGATCGATCAGATGGTGGGCTCGACGGCCGGCAGCGAGCTCATCTCCATGCCGACGCGTATCAGGGGTATCATCAAGTACCCATGGCTGTGGGAGATTAAGAAAAAGTCAGCTTCATCACGGCGGACGGCACCTATTGCTACACCGTCATGCCGTTCGGATTAAAGAACGCTGGAGCCACCTATCAACGGATGATGAATAAAGTCTTTCGGGGCTCAGATCGGGCGAAACATGAAGTATATGTAGATGATATCCTGATCAAGTCCACCCGAGCGGAAGACCTGGGTAGTTCGGATTATTAACTTGTAATCTCTCATCCACCATCTAAAACATACTCAACAAACCATTTTTAACAAACTTGTAAGTGTCTTCCCTCTCTGCTGTCTTGGTAACCAATTGAATAGACAACTCACACAAATTTTTATATCATATATTATGAAGTATTTTTGGATCCAAACTACCTTTGTTCGTAATTAAATCATTAACTCTCAAGTATCCACCTTTTGCTTTTGTGTCCACCTTTTCAAAATATACTCATTTGGAATTTTCGAATATTTTTCATTGAAAATTTTTCAAAATATGAGAGCACAAAATCCCAACAAATTCATATTTTCTACTGCTACAACTACACTCAATTTTTTCACGAGATGAATCAAGTGTAACTATGTGATGCTAACTCTTTTTGTGTGAAATAACATTATATTTTGTATGTGATTCAACATCCTCATAAACTTTTACACTAGAATCATGAGATTTGTACTACTCTAGTTCAAAATACTTGTATGCCAGAGGAGTATAAGTATAATTCGCATGCTTTAAAATTTCAATTGGATACAATAAACATGGAACACTTGAATTTGATCTAAAATCGGCTTTTAATGCTTCATATCGACGATCATCAAACAATCATTGGAAGTGATTGAAAAAATCTAAAAACTTATGCCGACATACCTTTTTACAATACTATTTGTTGGTGCAATCGACCCAAGTTTGATCAGGTAGATCATGAGTTTTGATGTGTATGTCAATATGATTAAGTTATGGTTTCATGTTGATCTAATTTGTGTATGTGAGTGTGCAAGTTTGCAGAATACACATAGACTTAGTTAGACGTCTTCGGGATCGGTGAAGGATGGCATGGGAGACAAGTCGTGGACTTGCATACATCCGAGGGACCGTGGATAAAGCATGACGATGAGCTGAGGGAAGCGGACTTCGAGGTATACATGAAAGGTGGCATGGGAGACAAGCCGCGAGCTTGCATGCATCCGAGGGACGAGAGTGAAAGTCGAATAGGGCTTGAAGGCAACAGGTCGAGGCTGCTGAAGGAAGAGTCAACTGAGTCGTGAGAATTCGAGTGCTGAGAGAACTGTACTCGGGAAGGGAAATCCTAGGATTTGAGTGCTGAGAGAATTGTACTCTGAAAGGGAACCTTAGGTGGCAGTCGACTGATGCTTGATCAGTCGACTAAGGTAGAACACAGAGAGATCAGTCGACTGGTAATGGACCAATCGATTGATGCACTCGACTGGCGTCGACCAGAATGCGAATCGTCAAGGCGGTGAAATTCGCAAAGATCAGTCGACTGCCCCAGAGGCAGTCGACTGGTAACAGTCAAAATAAAATCGATCTTTATTTAAGAGAGCTCGTGTTTGGCTACTTTTCTTTGGGCGAAACAAGCTTGATCAAAGCCTGGTAGTAGCCTACAAGTGCTTAGAGATTGTCAAGGATTGTGGTGAGGTTTCTTCACCCACAAGGAGCGACAGAGCTAGCCAGAGGCGTTCCAGGGAATCATCCACCGAAGGATCGGGATCGTCCATCTTACGGACAGTCGTGGAGTAGGAGTTTCATCTCCGAACCACGTAAATCGGTGTCTTTCTGAGTTGCTAATTTTAGATTTTGTTATTCGCTTGCGCACTAACAACTTGTAGGAAGAAGAATCGAAAAGTTGATATTCACTCCCTCTAGCAAACGACAAGGTCCCAACACTATTCATGCTCTGATTTCTTTAGGTTGTAATCATATCAGCACAAAATATTTGTCATTCATATACTAAAGCCCATTTTTCCTTTATGCGAAACAAACTGTTAGGATCTTTGCCCTAGCTAGAGGGGGGTGAATAGCTATCTTTCGATTTTTCTTTCCTACAAACACGTTAGCGGAAGCAATACAAATAGAAATATGAAGGTAGGCAAGAAATCAATACTAACTCACTGATTTTACTTGGTATCCACCTCTTCAAGGTGACTAATCCAAGGATCCACACACACCACACAAAACCCTTCACTATGAACTTCTCCTTCTCAAGATCACACTTGAAGGTGGAGAAACCCTAACACAATGATCTCCCTCCTCTTACAAATGAAATGAAAGCTTGGAGGAGGAGATTGAGAGAGTTGTGAAGCTTGGAGAGCTCTAAAATGATTACACACTTCGTACACAAGGAAAGCCCCTTCTTCTTCTCCAAGATAAAACACTAGGTTTTATATCTTCGTCCGCGACTCCAGTCGACTGCTCACTTACCAGTTGACTGGTAGGCTTCAACGGCTACAAAATATGCAATGAGTGCCTCAGCCGCCTTCGCAACGGTCGACCTCCAGTCGATTGGTACAGGACCAATCAACTGGAGCCAGTCGACTGAAACCAATTCCAGTCGACTGGCAGTCGACTGGTCGACCCTCCTTGGGTCGACCCGATTCTCTGTGTGTTGTGGTCCCAGTCGACTGACAACTTACCAGTCGACTGATGAAGCTGAGAAATCACATTTTAGCTTCCCTTTTCATCCCTTAGTCTTGACTCACGCCTTCAAACACCTTCCACAAGCCTTGTGCCTCTCTTGGATGCTTCCGAGTCCACGACTCCTCATCCTTGCACTTGCTTGAAGTGTTTCCATCGACTTCGTCATACTAAGTCTCCCTTTTGCCAAGAGGTCACACCTCCGGGACTTCCTTTGCCAAGACTCTCTTCTTGGACTTCCCTTGCCAAGTCTTCCACCTGGACTTTCCTGCTTACTCAAAGCACACAAGTTAGAACACAAAACATTGCCTAACTTAAACTTGTTTAGCCAAACATGAAAACCATAATTACTTGGAGCAAGATTGCACCAACAATCTCCCCCTTTTTGATGTTTGGCAAAACTCATTTAAGTTAGGTCTTTAAATATCACAACATGCTTTAAGTATAATGATACATGAACATGAGGCATATAAAGATAAGCATATGAATATAATCATGCAACATTTCATGTAATCTAAAACACATAATCATGATTAAGAGCTAACTTAATCTATTTCTCCCCCTTTTTGACAAAAATCACAAAAGGGAGTGACAACACTCAAGCGAGGAATGAGTCATGAGATAAGTCAAGATAGACCCTAGTAATTCTCCTCCTTGGATAATGGAATCTACCATCCCTTGATAGATATGTACCCGTTAAAGGCTTGCTCCCCCTAAAGCCTTGCTCCCCTTGGATCATTGCACCAATAATGTCATTGATTCATTTTGAAGGCAACAACAACAACAATTCTTAGCCATCAATACAGATAAAAAAAAAATCCGAGCCTCTTCCCATAACGTGACAACCTTGCGTGTCAACTTGAATCCAATGACTCTCTTGACCAATCCTATTATCCAAGATAAGATTACATGCATGCCATATCACTTCCAATTGATACAAGGTATCAGAGAACTCACAGGGTTCAAAGGACGGACAAAACTTCAATTTCAGCACAAAATAGAGTCACCCGGTCGACCTCTGGTCGACTGCTACCAGTCGACAGGTACAGTGCCAGTCGACTGGTAGCTGATAAATGCAGTTTTCAGCTCCCGAAATTCAGAAATGCAGAAATAAATGTACAGTGATCGAAAAATACTGAAATTTCACCCCAACAATTCTTAAGGTACCCACTATTCATGAAAAATATTTTGAAAAATATATGCACCTTGAAATAGTGGTTTGATACAAAGTTTGAAAAGTCCAGAAATAACTTGATACTCATGAAACTATGTATCAATCTAGGCACCAACTATAGCCATCAATAAAAGACCTATGCTATGCCATTCTATGGGGATTAGGAAATGTGTTCAAGGCAAATTTAAGATTCATGATCAATGATTACCAAGAATACATGGATATGGCCATAAATAAGACTCTTGTTCTCAACCAACAAGGAGACTCCCCCTTAATCCATTATGCCATTAAAAATTCATACTGATCATAAATAGGGCTGATGGCAGCAAGAAAAATAAGAGTATAGATTTTACACTGCCAAAGTGAATATAGTATCAAACAGAATCCAAAACAACTCATATGATCACCAACCCAAAATGACGAAACTACTTCATAACTGCAAATAGAGTTTTTACATAACTAAAAACACATAAACAGAAGTGAAATCAACCATAGCCAGGTAAATAAAGTGACATCCAAATACATCAACCAGAAAGACCTGCGTCCGAGATACAATATATGGACTAATAAAACAAGTCTCGACGCCAGGAAATGCAACTCAATCTACTCGTCGGCAGGCGGAGGAGGTGGAGGATACTGATGAGAGATCTGCATAGCACGTAGCATCTCATACATCTCCAGCTGACGCTGGTCATAGATGATGTGACGCTGATCCTCCACGGTCCACCGGTCATATGTCGCCTGACGAAAGTCACGAAACTCCTGATAGCCCTGGCCGACCATCTCCTCCAAATGTGTAACCCGCTCAACAAGAGAGTCGGGGTACTGAGCATCAGGCATAGGAGCATCTCCAGGGGCATCCTCAGCTCCAGCGGCATCCGCAGCTCCAGCGGCATCATCAGGTACAGCAGGGGCGTCCTCCTCGGCCGCTAAAATAGCATGACGAGGAACCTGAGCCTTCCACATCATGACTCCCCCATGACAGACAATCTTGGCGAGTTTAAGATGCAGTTCCCCTAGTTGACTATATTGAGGGGATAGTTTCTTAATCTCACCCCTAGATGTATCAATTCCTTTGGATGCAAAGTACTCTGTCAAAATGTGGCCAAAAGGCAGATAGAGTTTTCCCTGGATCGGACCTGAAAAGTGTAGGATGGAAAGAAAGACATGCAGGGCAACGTCTATGTCAAAATGCTGCTCAAGAGCATACATCATAACAAGATGTGGGAGTCGAATGACAGACCGTCCCCTGGTGACAAGAGGGAGAATGCAGTCTAGAATGATGCGATACCATATGTACTGGACTACCCCCATGTTTGTATGCTCAAAGATGTTCGACGTGATGGGTCGAGGACGGCCAAAATAGTGGCGATGAATAAGATCGACGGTGACATGAGAGAAAGAACCCATAATGCGGCCAGGCATGGTCGGAAAGCATGTAAATGGGTTGGCCGACTCACGACACTGTAGAAAGTGACGAAGACTGTCAGGATTGAACTCAATCACTACTCCCCCTACAGTAGACTCAAGGGTGTGCTCATGACCACCTATGGAACGTAAATTTACAAAAAATTCCTTAAGGAGTGTGACATTGACATCGGTTTTGCATCCAGTCAATTTGTTTAGGTGATAGTAGTCAATTATTTCAATGAGGTGTGGGGTTCTCTCTTGAAAATATGAACGATTTAGATACCGGCAATCCATCAAATGGAACTCGGTATCTTCAAACGTTCTTTGAGCGGCCGCAGAGTAGAACCTAGGCACACGCACCCCCGGTCTAGGAGGAGAGGGTTGCTGGGAGCTTCCCTCTCCTTGACGACGAGGTGGTGGAGGGGATTGCTAGGAGCTACTCTTACCCTTTTTGGATGCAACACGTTTTTGCCTAACCCTTCGTTCCATGATGGTTGAGAGTAGGAAGGTATAGCAAAATCGTCCAAAAGCCAATAGGTGCCCAAGCAACACCTTTACAAACCCTAATCTCACTCAAAAGGGATGGAGAAGATGGAGTAGGAGCAAAACCTAGGGCTTGGAGGGGTTGGGGAAGTTCGGCAAGCTCAAAGAGAGAAGGGGCGTCGAAGAGGAGAAGTAGATCTAGGGTTTTAGGCGACCGGTCGAGTGCCCCTTTATATAGAAAATCGCCAGTCCAGTCGACTGGGATGGTCCCAGTCGACTGGCTCCAGTCGACTGGGGTATTCCCAGTCGCCTGCCCTTCAGTTTTTCTTGCGTACAAAGATCCCGGTCGACCTCCCAGTCGACCCCCAGTCGCCTGCCACCAGTCGACTGGTATCTGAGCCAGTCGACTGGTGGCTGAATTTCAGCCCTCTTTGGTGAATTTCAGAAATGTCGTAGAAATTCCAGAAAATTCAAAAAATCTTGAAATTTTGCAGACATCTTTCCTACACCATGTATGATCAAGGAAAAATAGTGCAACATGAAAATTCAAGATAGTTTAGGAGTTTGGTACAAACTCGAGAAGTGAACTTATTTGATACACTTTGTACCAAACTCAAGATCTGATTTGAATTCTTATAGAGATTGATGACACACTAGCATGAATACACCCCAGAAATGGTTTTAAGCCATTTAAAATGTCCAACCATGATCGATGGGCAAGATATCCATAAATTGAACATTTGCTTTCCCCATGGTTGGTATTTAACATTCAATATTGATGCACATGATATTTTATCATCATGCCACAAACACAAGTGAAATATGAGCATCATCCCCTAGCATCCCACAATATAGCAAAGTGAAAACACAATCAAGCCAACCTATAGTCCTTGTGAGATGTATTTAAGTGCCTCCATGCTAAGGGATCAAGTAATACTAAATTCCTAGAATTCCACAAAGCACATACCAAGTTCCCTCCGAAGTGTGGTGAATTCGGCCTCGGGTAGGGGTTTGGTAAAGATGTCGGCAAGATTCGATTTAGATTCAATATAATGTAATTCAATATCTCCTCTTGCCACATGATCTCTAATGAAATGATGTTTTATCTCAATGTGCTTGGTCCTAGAGTGGTGTATCGGATTTTTTGTCAAGTTGATGGTACTCATATTGTCACATAGGATTTTGACCTTGGAGTAGTGAAACTCATAATCTTCTAAGGTGTGCATCATCCATAATAATTGAGCCACACATCCTCCTAAGGCTACATATTCGGCTTCGGTAGTAGATAAAGCAACACATGGTTGCTTCCTACTACTCCAACTTACTAGGGAGGATCCAAGGAATTGGCAACCACCACTAGTACTTTTCCTATCTAACTTACACCCGGCATAATCCGAGTCGATATATCCTATTAGGTCAAAGTTTTGATTCCTAGGATACCAAAGTCCTATATTTAAGGTGCCCTTTACATATCTCAAGATTCTCTTGACCACCACTAAATGGGATTCTTTGGCACAAGATTGATACCTAGCACACATACTTACCGCAAAAAGTATATCCGGTCTACTAGCGGTTAGATATAGTAAGCTACCAATCATACTCCTATATTGTTTAGGATCAACTATTTTCCCTTCAAGGTCACTATCAATTTTAGCATTTGTACTTATTGGAGTAGATGACACCTTAGCATTTTCCATACCAAATTTGGAAATCATTTCTTTAGCATATTTTGTTTGATATACATGAGTTCCTTCATGTGTTTGTTTGACTTGAAGACCTAGGAAAAATTTTAACTCCCCAACCAAACTCATTTCAAATTCATTTTCCATATGTTTAATAAATTCTTGAAGAAAATCATCATTTGTCGACCCAAAAATGATATCATCAACATAAACTTGGGCAACAAATAAATCATTTTCTCTAGATTTAATAAACAAGGTTGGGTCAATTGTTCCTCTCCTAAATCCCTTAGATACTAGGAAGGATGAGAGTCTTTCATACCAAGCCCTAGGAGCTTGTTTTAACCCATATAGAGCCTTGTTAAGCTTATAAACATGGTTTGGATAGTATTGACTCTCAAATCCAGGTGGTTGCTCTACATAGACTTCTTCCTTAATGACTCCATTTAGGAAAGCCGATTTTACATCCATTTGGTAAAGTTTGAAACCCATGTAAGCGGCATATCCTAATAGGATTCTAATAGACTCTAATCTAGCTACCGGGGCATATGTTTCATCATAATCGAGCCCCTCAACTTGATTGAAGCCTCTAGCAACCAATCTAGCCTTATTTCTAGTGACCTTATCTTGCTCATCTAGCTTGTTCCTAAACACCCATTTTGTTGTTACAATTGTATTTCCATCGGGTCTAGGAACCAAATCCCATACTTTACTCCTTTCAAATTGATTTAGCTCTTCTTGCATTGCCAAAATCCAATCATTATCACCTAGGGCTTCATTAATTGATTTCGGTTCAAAGCTAGAAATTAGAGCTATTTGACTAGCATGTTCCCTAAAGTAGGATCTAGTTCTCACTCCTTGGTCAATATCTCCAACTACTTGATCAATGGAGTGATTGTGGTGATTCCTTAACGTTCTAGAATGAGTGACATCAACATTTTCACAATCATCATTTCTCCTTTCATCATCCGATTCTCCTCTTCCTCCCCCTTGATCATTGCTTTCCAATTGTAAGTTTTGAAAAACTTGGGTTATCTCCTTTGTCTAATTTCTATGTCCTTATCAATAGGAGATTTTTCTAGGGTAAATGTTAGAGGATTCATCAAATTCAACATTTGATGATTCCTCAACTACTTGGGTTCTTTTATTGTACACCCTATACCCCTTACTAGTGAGTGAGTACCCAACAAAAATGCCTTCATCCGCCTTAGCATCAAATTTTCTCAAGTCATCCTTTGTGTTTAGGATGTAAGCCTTACAACCAAACACCCTAAAGTAGTGAATTTTGGGAATTTTCCCATTCCATAATTCAAAAGGTGTTTTTCCTAAGAATCTATGAATTACAACCCTATTTTGAATGTAGCAAGCGGTGTTAACCGCCTCCGCCCATAGATAGGTGGGAAGAGAGTATGCATTCAACATAGTTCTAGCCGCTTCTTGTAGAGCCCTATTTTTCCTCTCAACCACTCCATTTTGTTGGGGAGTCCTAGGGCATGAAAATTCATGCTTGTATCCCATTTCTAAGCAAAAATTAGAGAAGTTTGAATTCTCAAACTCTCCACCATGATCACTCCTAATCCTATTGATTTTCAAGGTTCTTTCATTTTCTACCCGTTTGGTAAAGCTTATGAGAATTGCTAAGGTATCATCCTTATGTTTCAAAAAATAAACCCATGTATATCTAGAGTAATCATCAATGATAACTAAGCAATATTTATTTCCCATCAATGAAGGAGTACTATGACAATCAAAAAGATCTAAATGCAATAATTCCAAAGGTAATTTAGTGCTTACTAAAGTTTTACCTTTGTGTGAAGACTTTGATTGCTTACCTTCTTGGCATGCAT
>JAGFNQ010002322.1:0-12959 GCA_024364735.1 Boesenbergia rotunda
TTAGGGTCGGCGCCCCTTAAGAAGATTAGGGTCGGCGCCCACCTTCCTAGCAAAGGCCAGCGCACCATCCTCACCTCCCAAGTGGTTGTCGTGAGCTATCAAGAAGAAGGAGAAGCCAACCAAGTAGAAGAAGAAGCGGATCACAACTCCTCTCTTCCCGGAATTTCGATTCCGTTACTTTGGTGGTTAGTTTCCTATCTTTTCTCTTGTTCTTCTAGTTGTGCCTTCAGAGGATCTAGTAGTTCTCGTCGGCACAAAACTCGTAACTTTGCGATGTCATCTCGAAGAGAACTCGGCGTGGACGCGAATAGAGGCGAAGCTTCCAAGGGACGCTACGGTTGGATCTCGTCCCTTACTTCGAGTTACGAGAGGTACTTAGTAAATTAGTCTACTTTTCCGCAAAGTTTTAATTTATGATTACGTCAACACATCATAAGGTTGCATGCTAGATACGTGGTTAAAATAATTTAGGAAATTATTTTATGCTAATTCTTCCGCTGCACGTAAAAATTTAAAATTTTACGAACCCGTATTCTTGTCGACATGCACTCGGTCCCAACATTTTTGCCCAACCCTTCCGAATTAGGACTTTTCCAACACCTAGCTTCACTCACCAGGACCCGGCTTCACTCACCGGGATTTCCATCACCTAGCTTTACTCACCAGGACCCGGCTTTACTCACCGAGATTTCAATCACCTGGCTTCACTCACCAGGACCCGGCTTCACTCACCGTGATTTCAATCACCTGGCTTCACTCACCTGGACCCGGCTTCACTCACCAGGGTTTCATGCCCAGTCGCCGACTAGGACTTTAACCCAAATTCGCTCAACCAAACTTAAATCATTGTCAAACACTAAAACAACAACCGGGCCAGACTGCATCAACAACTCCTCCCCTCAACCCAAAATCCAAAAACCCAATAAGAAACCCTCCCCTTTCTTCCCTCACGCGATGACACAAAAAAAGGACGGGACTCCGCAACCTCTCTTCCACCTTCGACACCCAACTCCATCAGTCGGCGGTTGCTTCTCCACCATCACCACCGCCGGCCAGCCATCTCCTCACCCTCATCTTCTGAAGCCTCCACTACATCCCTTCTCATCATCTCACGCAGCCCTCTTCCCCACCCTTCTCATTCGGAATGCCGCCTATCACACGGAGATCTCCGGACGCCATTGACTTCTCTTCGTTTTCATCCTCCTCCATTCCGGTTAGAAAGGAAGAGAGCAAAGGGTCTCCTCTTCGATTAGAGGAGGAGCTTCTTTCCCGGCTATCCACAGCTCCGGGCGGCATCTACTTCTTCCCACAGATCCGGACGACAATCTTCTTCCATCTCCAAGCGTTGATTAACCCGCAGCCACTCCATCTTCTAGACAGCAGAGTTTTCGTCACCATCCGAGCTTTGGGTTTTCTTCACTTGTTGGTTGTGATAATTTTTGAGTTGTTATGTGTTTTTGAGTGAATGCATGTATTTGATGGATCTTCTCCATTTCAAATTGCATGTACTTGAAGCAAATTTGAGCATGCCTATCTTGTGTTTCGTCAAATGCTTCTTTGAACAGTTACTTTCAATTGTCATGTGTCTTAGTTGCTTAACTTTTGTTTTGTATTGCTGTTCCCATTGCTTTAAGTTATATGTCTTCATTTAAATGCAATTAAGTTAGGTTAGATTAGATTTTTTTAATGTTATAGGTGTTGCTCCATGTTTAGTTTCGTTAATGTTTTATTTCAAGTTGCCCTTTTCTATTCTGCAATTATAGTTAGGTTAGACATAGCTCTTATCACTTGCATTGTCTTTTGTTCATTAGGATTAGTTTCATTACATGTATTGATCTTTTATTGCTTAATCTTATCACTCAAACCCAAACCCCAGTTTCATATATAAACCCCAAAAGCAATAACATACGATCCTAAGATTTATCATGTATCAACAACATTCGTTGGGATACGACTCGAGTTACTCTATACTATATTAGTTTAGAGGAGTTCGACACTTTAATTGTATTTGATACTCATGATACGACACACGGGGCATCATCAGCGACCTTGCGCTCTGATACCACTTGTTAGGACCGATGGCACGACTTGAGGGGGGGTGAATAGCTCGGTCAGCCCAATTCAATCTCTTCCTACAATGGTTAGCACAAGCGGAAACTTAATCTATCAATTAAAACAATGCTAACACTTTATCGATTACATGGTTCGGAGATTTCTTGCTCCTACTCCACGGTGTGTCCTTGACGTGGACGAACATTTGATTCTTCGGTTGATCACACCCCGGCAAGCTTCGGCTAACGCTTTCTCCTTCTCGGTAGAGAACAACCTCTTACAAAGATTCTTCCTCCTTACAAGATTGAGCTAAGGTTTAGGAGGAAGATGATCACTTGGAGCTTGAGCACTTGAGTAAGGATATCATAATGAATTGCTAACCTATCTCAAGTCTCAAGCTCCCCTTTAAATAGTGGAGAGAGTTGTTAACCAAATAGCTTAACCCCGACACTAGTCGACTGCTCTTAAGGCCAGTCGACTGATGTCCAACCAACGACTCTATTTTTGAGCAGACCAGTTGTCTGATCTTTCTGTGAGTTTCCACTCAACGCTGCCAGTCGACTGCTTCCTTTGCCAGTCGACTGCCTAACTTACAAACTCACTCTCAATCTCTCCGGAGTCCATGTTGGTGCAGGCAGCACCTAAGTCAAACCTGGGTTTTGATAATGGCAAAGAGTTCAAAAGTTAAGATGTTATTTTGGTCTAATGTGTTCACTAAGTGTGCAGAAAGAAGTCCTGGCGAAGAGCTGCTGGGCACCTAGCGAAGGACTGCTAGGCATCGAAACCCAAAGACCTGGTGAAGGGTTGCTAGGAGTCTAAGACCTGGCGAAGGGCTGCTAGGAATCTAAGACCTAGCGAAGGGCTGCTAGGCACCTGGCGAAGGACTGCTAGGCAAAAGTCCAACCGGAGGAGCCGGTTGGCAAAAGGTAAACTCTCCTGAGAGGAGTAGGTGAGGACACGTTCTCCGTCGAGGGAACAGTAGGCGTCAGTTCAACCTAGGGTTCCATTTGGGAGACCCGAAGTCAGAACCAAGACAACTACGGCTGTAAAAACTAACTAACATTCTTGTCATGTTTGTTGTGGAACTAACCTTGGATGCAGGAACCAAAGGAATATGTTTCTGCAGCTCAGAACGCCTCAAAGGAGAGGGGCAGCAGCTGGGCTAGGCGCCCGGGAGGTCTTGGGCACCCAAGGTCAAAGCCAAACGAGCAGTTAAGCAAGAATCGCTTCGAAAGCTTACTAGGCCAGGCGCCCTGATGGTCCCGGGTGCCCTGGATGTCTCGGGCGCCCTGGGTCCAAGCCAAATTATGATCGAAGCAAACTCAGCCACGAAGTGTAACGCCCCAAAATTCCCATTTTTAGTTCTTAAAGTCCTTAGAATTATTTAAAAATGGTTTAGAAATATTCTAGATATTTTTAGGGATTTTTAGAATATTTTTATGGAATTTTCCGAGTCCGTTTAGTATTTTAAAAAGGAAGAAAAAAAAGAAAGGGAGAAAAAAATCGTTAAGGGCAGCAGGAGGTTCGAACCCGCGACCAGCACGAAACCAGGCAAGCGCGCGACCAGCCAGGCTAGGGTATCAAGCACAGCAAAGGGTGGAGAGTCATATATTTAAGGTGTAGTTAGGTCGATCCGCCCCCATAAGTATAAATAGATAAGTTAAGAGAGGAAATTAGAATTTTGGTTTTTCTCTTCCTCACCCTAGCCGCGCGACATCCTCCCCCTCTCACGCACGCACGCCACCACCAAGCCCTTTCTCTCCTCTTCCAAGGGGCGCCGGCCAAGGAGGGATCAAGGAAAGCGGAGCGTTGCGTTCGTCTCGACGAGGAGAACGCGTAGGCGCGAAGAATTCTCCGAGATCTCAAGTTTCTCCCGAGTCCTAGACGTCAATCTTGGTTGTAAGTCCAAGATATCAATGTAAGTACTGCTCACCTGCAGTAAGAGGCGGTTTTTTCGCAAGAATTTCCTTTAAAAGTTTTTAAAAGAGATATTTCCTTTTTGTTTAAGTTTTTGCATGTGATCTTAGTTCATTATATGCTTGTATAAGTTTGATAAAGCACCCTATGTGAGATTAGGGGCTAAGAAAGTTATGAGAAAAGAAAGGAGAAGATAAAGATAAGAAAAGAAAAGGCCAAGGCCTTAAGAAATCCCCAAAAGTCAAGACTTAGGGATTTTAGCACGCAAGGTGCTCGAGAAAATGCCAAGGCATTTACAGATAAGAAAGAAAAGAAAGAAAAGCTATTTTATTTTCTAAGGCCAATACCCGGCGTCCAAGGGTGTCGTTAAAGAAATCCAGGTGTCCAATTCCAAGGTCTTGGCCCTGGTAGACCAAGGTCTGCTCTATTAGGATTGGTGGCTCGCTACCCCAACCTTTTAGGGAACGCGCATATGAGATGGTACTTACGTCTTCAGTGGATCCAAGTGATTATTATTTTCAAGTATATGCTTTAGCAAAGTTTCGAAAGTTTAAGAAAGTTTTCAAAAGTTAAAGAATAGCTAAAGTTTCAAGTTGAGCCAAGAAAAGTAAATTGAGATTTATTATTGCTTGAGTATGCATGTTTTGAGTTATACATGTTCTTAGTTTTTCTTACAAGCATATTAGCATCTCATATGATTTTCATATTGTTCTAGAAGCATGTTTGCACATTTCAAGATTTTGTGAGCTAGATAGTACTTACTAAGCTTTTTGCTTACTAGATGCATTTTCTCTTATTGCAGATAAAGGTAAAGGCAAGAAATTCTGAAGGAAGGCGACGAGGCGGTGCTGAGAAAAGTATGTGTGGTGACTGATTTTGGAGAGATCTTTGAGACGAGACAATTTAACTATTTAAATTACAATGTTTTAGTTTATTCAATTTCAAGTTATTGCTTGATGGAGTTTAGCGAACATTTAAGCTTTGGATAGTTTTACATGCTCAATTTCTTAGAGTTAAGATTCCATGTCATTTCATTTAGCATACATATCCTTATAATTGCATTGGATGAGTAAAAGTGTGAGTAGTTGGAAATATTGATACTTTGTTGGAGAAATAGATGTTTGTGCCAAGATAGTATTAATTTCTCTTTGAATCAAGTTTTATTGCTTAAATATGTTTAGAAAAGTTGCATTCACATTTCATAATGTTTTAGCAAGGTTCTAGAACATGTATTTGGTGTAATGAATGCATAGGAGGCTAGATTGGAACAAACTCTATTATTAAAGTTTATATAAACTCGAATAGCTCATTTTCTTCCGCAAAAGTCCTAATTTCAAGTTTATGGATTCATTTTGATTGGCTAAATTGTTTAGAAGACTGACATAGAGTATAGAAATGGTGTCATGATTCTATATGGCTCGAAAGTATAGGTTTGGTGGAGTTTTGAAGCAAGTGCCGAAACCTGTAATTTCAAAATTCAGGCCTATCAGTCGACTGATACAGTATCAGTCGACTGATACCCGAAGGTTGAGTTGGGTGAGGCAGGTTTCAATAAGTATCATTTTACGAGTTTTTGAGAAAGGAAGTGTGACATGGTATCATGCATGACTACTTAAGTTAGAATATCATTCTTAGATGAATTTAAAAAGAAAAAAAAAAGATTTCCGCATTTCTATTAGTTGTGCATTAGAGTCGAGAAGCAGAGAAAAGTAACGATCCGTCTAAGACAGGAGAAGGCGGGTCGCTACACGAAGCCAGCAGACCAAGTCAACCGGGGCGCCCCCAACGTCACGGGCACCCCCGTCAGCTCCGAGGCCGATTCTAGAGGGATAAGCGCTGACCGAGCTGCGGATGAGGTTTCTCGGATCCGAAGGTACTGTTGGTGCAGACAGCACCCAAGTCGAACCTGTGTTTTGATAAATGGCAAAGAGTTCAAAAGTTAAGTCTTATTTGTTAAATAACATGCTACTTGAGTGTGCAGATTGAAGTCCTAGCAAAGGAATGCTAGGCACCTAGCGAAGGAATGCTAGACTAAACCTAAGTCTTGGCAAAGGACAGTTGGGCACCTAGCGAAGGGCTGCTAGGATACGAAGACCTAGCAAAGGACTGCTAGGCACCGGGCAAAGGACAACTTGGTATCCAAGATCTAGCGAAGGACTGCAAGGCACCTAGCGAAGGGCTGGTAGGATACGAAGACCTAGCGAAGGACTGCTAGGCACCAGGCGAAGGACAGCTTGGTATCCTAGACCTGTCGAAGGAACGCTAGGCAAAAGTCCAATCGGAGGAGCCAGTTGGCAACAGGTAAATACTCCTGAGAGGAGTAGGTGAGGACGCGTTCCCCGTCGAGGGAACAGTAGGCGTCGGTTCGACCTAGGGCTCCATTTTGGAGACCCAAAGTCAGAACCAAGACAGCTAAGGCTATATAAAACTAATAATTGATTGCTCTATGTTGTTTTGGACTAACCCTGGAAGCAGGACCGAAGGAATGAGTGTCTGCAGCTCAGAACGCCTCAAAGGAGAGAGGCAGCAGCTGAGCAGGGCGCCCCCAGTGTCCTAGACGCCCCCCAAGGTCAAGGCAAAACAAGTTGAGCAATAGTTCGCTCCGAAAGCTTGCTGGGCGGGGCGCCCCCATGCTCCCGGGCGTCCCCAGTGCCCAAGGCACCCCGCACACAAGCCAACGAAGCGGATAACTCTTATCCAGCCGAGAAGCTCGCTGAAATGGTCAATCAGGGCGCCCCCACCGTCCCGAGCGCCCCCAGAGTCAATCCTCAGCCCTATTCGAATGGGATAAGGGCTGACCGAGGTAATTCCAGATCGGTTGACACGTGGGGGCGCCCCCAACGTTCAGGGCGCCCCGAAGTGCTATAAATAGCATCCAACACCAAGGCTTCTCAACAATCAAGTTTTCCAATGCTATCACGCTCTTCTACTCAAGGCGCTCCGCTACAGAAACATCCCAACTCGATATACAAGCACCGACGACGTCCCTCTGCTCCGAGATACATTCCACACCGGACGTCGGTAATGAAGAGCTGTGTTTTTTTTTCTTACTGCACTATCATTGTAATCATCCTTTTGTAAACTGTTTTGCGCGATTATAGTATTGCCCGCAGTAAATGGTCAACGACCGTGGGCCTTGGAGTAGGAGCCGACCACAACTCCGAACCAAATAAATTCTTGGTGTTTGCGTATTGTTCATTTTTTTGTTTATTCCGCTGCGCGTTTGCTCTTAATTCTTTCCGAAAAATGTTTTACGATATTCACCCCCCCCCCCTCTATCATTCTCTCTCGATCGAACAGGTACGTGTTAGGCGCCCCCAGCGTCCAGGGCACCCCAGGAGCTGTATAAAAGGGGCTCAACCCCTAAGGCTTCGAGATCACTTTTTCCAACGCCTCCAAGTTCTTTGTTCAAGCGCTCTGCTCTGGCAAACTATGTTCTCGACATTCTAGCGCCGATGACGACACTCTGCTCCGAAGTGCGATCCACACCGGGCGTCGATAACGAAGAGTACATTTGTTTATTTACTGTAATAATATTGCAACAATTTCTGTAAGCTTTTGCGCTATTATAGAATTGCCCGCAATAAACGGTCAAGGACTGTGGGCCTTGGAGCAGGAGCCGAACGCGACTCCGAACCAAGTAAAACTACTTGAGTTCTGTGTGTGTGTTTTGTTTAAATTCGGTTGCGTACTTTCTCTTTTCAATCCGAAACGTTTTCACGATATTCACCCCCCCCCCCTCTATCGTGTTTACTCGATCCAACAAGTGGTATCAGAGCGGGGAAGCTCAAATTTGGTGCAACCACCAATTTGGGAGTTTTCAGATTCTTTCTTCGAAAATTTTAATTTCTTTTTTCAATCGAATTTTTATCGTTAATCGAGGTTGGTGCAACACCACTCGTTAATTATATATATATATATATATATATATATATATCTTCTTCTCGCACTGCTAATCCAAGACCAAGTCTTGGGACAGTTTTTTTAATTTTATCTCAGAACATCTAAATGGCCATGCAAGAAGGGTTCAGTACAGCCAGACCACCACTCTTCAGTGGAGAGGATTTCTCCTACTGGAAGAGTCGGATGGAAGTCCACCTGAAAACTCAGGTGGACATGCATATGGATAATTATCCAATCTGGACTGGAAATTTTAAAAAACGCTGAAGGAGTGCCACAATCTTATACCGAATGGGATACCTCACTGAAAAGAAAGATGGAGGTCGATGGTAAAGCGACTCAATCACTCCAATGCGGCCTAACCAAAGAAGAACTGAACCGGGTGGGACCATTCAACAGTGCAAAGGAACTCTGGGGTAAGTTAATTGAGTTGCATGAAGGAACCTCCGACACCCGAATCAGCAAGAGGGACCTACTGCTAAACAAGCTGTACACAATTAAGATGAACGACAGCAAATCTGCAGCCCAGCTCCATGCTAGAATCCAGGAGCTGATGAATGGTCTACATTCTATCGGTTACAAGGTAGAAAACTGTGACCTGATCAGGTACACCCTTAACGCTTTCCCGACAAACACTTTGTGGGCATCTATGGTAGATGCGTACAAAGTTTCAAGGGATCTCTCTAGAATCAAATTAGATGAGTTATTCTCTGAACTTGAATTACATGAGCAGACTAACTGCACCCTGGCCGAGAAAGGCATTGCTTTTGTTGCAGGTAAAACTAGAAAGATGACCAAGAAGAAGCCTCAACCTGCACCCGAGTCTGATTCAAACTCAGACTTAGAAGACAACGAAGGAAATTGACCCAAGCTGGTTCGGCTAGCCCGAGACTACTACAAGGAGCTGAAAAACCAAACCAACAGAAGGAAAGCCAGCTGAAGAAAGGAAGAACCAGCTGATCCTTCAAATGAAAAGACCAAACTAAATGTGACCTGTTACGAATGCAAAAAAGAAGGGTCACTACAAGATGGAATGCCCTAATCTGAAGGAGACGAAGAAGACAAGATGAAAGAAGGCCCTTCAGGCAACGTGGGACGAGTCTTCCTCTGAAGAAGAAGAAGAGGCCCCACAGTCAAACCTGCTCGCCCTGACTGCTTCGGAAGAAATTGAGACCGAATCAGAATCAGAGCCGGACGACGGAAAGCTCACATTTTCAGAAGACGGCAAAATCACTGTAAGTGGATTTTCTAGAAGTCAATTATCAGAATTAATTGCGTATCTATCTCGAGACTTGGCGAAAGCCAAAATTCGAGTCGAGTCCCTCCGACAGGAAGCAAAACTCCTGAAAGAGAGAGCTGACTCTAGATCCTTAACTGAGAAGGTTCAAGAAGGAACCTCTACTAAACTTGAAAAACTTGAGAAATAGAACTTCTCCTTGAAAACTCAAGTCAAGGACCTTAGAGCAGCTTTGGAACGATTCACTTCTGGTTCCAAGGGTCTTGATATGATCTTTGGAAAACAGAAGTCCGTTCTAAATTGATCCAGATTAGGTTATCGAACCAAGGCGAGACAAAGGTCATACAATGCTGTACTGAATCAGTCTAGACCTAAAGTTTTGGCATGGGTACCCAAACTTTGCCTGAACAACCAAACTGGATCAAATCAGTATTGGATCCCCAAAGACAAGATTCACATCTTGTCGAACCATTATCGTGGCTTTAGTCCAGGGGAGACAACTTAAAAACAATCTTTATGGTTAAATAAATTTCTTTTCTTGTTTTAAACTTGCATGATTGCTTGTCTATTTATTTTCTGCAATTTACCATGCTTAGACCTAGAATTGGTTAGACTAAGGACTAAACCAATTAACTGAAATTTGAACAACATAGTATTGGGTGGCGGTGAGATGATAATACGTTAGGGAAGCCTTTTCTAATAAGGCCAAGTATACACTACTTGGTCACTTTAGACTGGTGAAACTAGCCGAAGCTACCGATCCAAGACTCAAACTAGTTAGACCAGAATTTCTCAAAAAGTAATCTTGAAAATGAAATTTCACTAAAAGGCTTTGTCAAGGAAAGGGTTGATGATCCAATAAGGCTACGGCCAAAGAAGGCCTAGTGCCTCACAAAGACATGGAAGCCAATTTTTGAAATTTAAATTCAATTTATTCTTTGTCAAATTCGAATCTAACACAAATTTTCAGTTAATCGTAGATTCAAACACTCTTTTTCAAAATAAATTCAAAACCAATTGTTTTCAAAATTAATCATGATTTTTCAAAATAACTTCTTACTTCTATTCAAAACTTGTCTCACAAAAACCCATAAGGCTAACGTGATTGACAACTCTAGATTGGCTGAGACAGACTAGGTTGTGAAAATCAATTTAAGCTATCCTTAATTCTAATTGGATCCAAATCAACAAAACTCTTTATGTGTAGGAACATAAAGATTTGGACCAATGGATGTTGGATAGTCGGTGCTCCAGACACATGACTGGGGATAAATTGAAATTCACCAAACTCAAGTTCAAGAACCTAGGCTCAGTAGCGTTTGGCAACAATGCTACACTCATAGTGACTGGGTCAGGTAACATTGAACTCAAATCTGACTTTGTTATTAAAAAGGCGCTTTTGGTTGAAGATTTTAAATTTAACTTGTTTAGCATAAGTCAATTGTGTGATACTGGCTATGTAGTTACCTTTACCAAATTTAACTGCCTGATTAGAAACTTGCAAGACTCAGAAATCATGCTTAAAGGCTCTAGGAAAAATAATGTTTACACTATAAACCTACCCTTAGTACCTAAATGCATGTTAACTCAATTAGAAGAATCAAACCTCTGGCATAGGAGATTAGGTCACTCTAATCTGAGATTAATTTCAAAAATTATCCAACTTGGCCTAATTAAAGGTATACCCAAAATTAAAAACCATGAAAACATAATGTGTGAATCATGCAATCAAGGTAAACAAACCAGGTCTAATCATAAACTAATTCAATCAGATCTAACTCAAACCACACTTGAGCTCCTGCACCTTGACCTATTTGATTCACATGGAGCCAAGTCACTAAGCGAAAACCGATACTGCTTAGTAATTACTGATAATTACTCTAGGTTTACCTGGGTTAGGTTCCTAAAAACCAAAGATGAAACCCTAAACTTATTTTGTGATTTTTGTAAGTTGATTGAAAATCAAAACGATTCCAAAATCAAAAGGCTTAGGAGTGATCACGGGGGAGAGTTTGAAAATCAACGATCCGAGGAGTTTTGTAAGATAAACGGGTATATATACGAATTTTCGTGTCCTAGAACCCCCCCCCCCCCCCAACAAAATGGGATAGTTGAACGAAAAAATAGAACCCTACAAGAAGCCGCTAGGGCTATGCTCAATAAATTTAATCTAGCTAACCAATTTTGGGCAAAAGCAATTAGTACGGCTTGTTATATCCAAAATAGGATCCTAATTAACAAACGACACAATAAAACACCCTATGAATTATAGTACCATAGACTTTCAAACCTACATTACCTAAGGGTCTTTGGGTGCAATGTCCATATCCTAAACACCAAGAACTATCTAGGTAAATTCCAGTCTAAGTCAACCCCAGGCATCTTCTTAGGATATTCAACAACAAGTAGAGCCTATAGGGTTTACAATAAACAAACTAAAAAAATTAAAGAACAACAAATCTGATATTTGATAAAGAAATTAATTCAAAATCTGATAATCCAGATCTAAATTCATCAAATACTGATTAAGAAGATAATGAACAAACTGTTGAACCTTTAATTGAACCCCTAAATGAACTAACTATTGAACCAACTATTGAGTCAATTGAACCAATAATTGAACCAACCCAAGTAGTTGAACCAAATACTGAACCAAACTGACCGACCGGACCTGAGGCTGAACCAAGTTCCAGAAAAACTAAGAAACCCAGACTCAGTCACCCAACTGATCAAATTGTGGGTGATCCAACCTTAGGAGGCAGAACTAGGTCCTCCTATAGGAACCTTAGTCAGATTGCACTGATTTCAAAAATTGAACCTAAGACTATAGAGGAAGCCTTACCTGATCCTGATTGGATCATAGATGCAAGAAGAGTTAGCCCAGTTTGAGAGGAACCAAGTCTGGGAACTAGTACCTAAACCTGAGGGCAAATCCATTATTGATACTAAGTGGATTTTTAGGAATAAGCTAAATGATCAAGGAGAAATAGTGAGAAATAAAGCTCGCTTAGTAGCCAAAGGGTTCAGTCAAGTAGAAGGGTTAGATTATGACGAAACCTATGCCCCAGTAGCTAGACTTGAGTCCATTAATATGTTGTTAGCCTTTGCATCCCATAAAGGATTTAAACTCTACCAAATGGATGTAAAGTCAGCTTTTCTAAATGGATTTATTAAGGAAGAAGTCTATGTAGGACAACCCCCCGGTTTTGAGGACTTAGAAAGACCTGACCATGTTTACAAACTCACTAAAGCACTTTATGGACTAAAACAAGCACCTAGGGCATGGTATGAACGTCTGTCAACCTACCTCATTTCTAAGGAATTTAACCAGGGACAAATTGACTCAACCCTATTTATTAAGACCTTAGAAAAGGACAACTTTATTGCACAAATCTACATCGATGATATAATCTTTGGATCCACCAACTCAAATTTCTTAAAAGAATTTGTTAAAATAATGGAAAATGAATTTGAAATGAGCTTAGTTGGTGAGCTCAACTTCTTTCTAGGGTTACAAATTAAACAAACTAGGGATGGAAACTATGTCCATCAATCCAAATATGTTAAGGAGTTAATAAAGAAATTCAAAATGGACAACTCCAAAAGCATAAGTACCCCCATGGCCATAAATGTAAAAATAGATAGTGACCCTGATGGTAAACCAGTAGACCTTAAACTTTATAGAAGTATGATTGGTAGTCTACTTTACCTTACAGCCAGTAGACCTGATATCCTTTTTACTGTAGGAATGTGTGCTAGATACCAAACCTGTGCTAAGGAAATGCACTTAGCAGCCCTAAAAAGAATACTAAGATACGTTAAGGGCACCCTAAATGTAGGGATTTAGTATCCT